>PVJC01020029.1:0-29617 GCA_004026665.1 Murina feae
GTTACTCTTGACCTTGTAACAAGTAACATGCACTTTACAAATTCTTACTAGCATATTCAAATTGCCAGCATCACTAGTCTTTCACTTTAGGGCCATTATCTATATATCTATCTAATCTAATAAAAGAGAAACATACAAATTGGTATTATTCCACTACAACCCAAGCCATGCCCACCAGCCAATCAGAGCAACTATATGCAAATTAACCCAACCAAGATGGCAGCCAGTGGCTACAGAGCTGGAGCAAGCAGGAGCCTTGGTTGCCCCAGAGATGGAGGAAGCCAAGCTTCCCATCTGCCCTGGCTGGCTGTGGCTTCCACTCAAGGCAACAAAGTTTCAATTATAGAAGATAAATAAATCCCAGATACCTGCTTCCAGCCAGCCTCGCTTGGAGCTTGGGTCGCTGGGGGCTATGGCCAGCCTGCAAACAGCCATCAGCCCCTCACACAGACTGGCCAGGCATCCCAGCAAGAACTCCCACCCTGAAGAGGCTGTGGCCAGCCTGAAAACTGCCATCAGCCCTTCACCCAGGCTGGCCAGGCACCCCAGTGGGGACCCCCACCATGAAGGGGCTGTGGCTTGCCTACAAACAGCCATCAGCCTCTCACCCAAGCTGACCAGGCACCCCAGGGACCCCCACCCTGATCCAGGACACCCTTCAGGCAAACCAGCCAGCCCCCACCCATGCACCAGACCTCTATCCTATATAATGAAAGGGTAATATGCAAATTGACCCTAACAGCACAATGGCTGGGAATAACTGGTCACTATGACACACTCTGACCACCAGGGGCAGATGTTCAATGCAAGAGCTGCCTGCTGGTGGTCAGTGCGCTCCCACAGGAGGAGCTCTGCTCAGCCACGAGCCAGGCTGACGGCTACCAGTACAGTGGTAGTGGTGGGAGCCTCTCCCGCCTACTCGGCAATGCTAAGGATGTCTGACTGCAGCTTAGGCCTGCTCCTGCTGGCAAGTGGACATCCCCTGAGGGCTTCCATACTGTGAGAGGGCACAGGCTAAGCTGAGGGACTCCCCCAAGCGCACAAATTTTTGTGCACCAGGCCTCTAGTATATATATAAAAGCCTAAGTGACCGAACAGCCAAAAGACCGAACAATTGGTCGACCAGTCGCTATGACATGCACTGATCACCAGGGTAAGACGCTCAATGTAAGATCTGCCCCCTGGTAGTCAGTGCACTCCCACAGCCAACCTCCTGTGGCCAGCCAACCTCCCTCGGTCCCTCCCCCCAGCTGGCCAACCTCCCTCAGCCCCTCCTCCCCCAGCCCCGATGGCCCCACTCACTGGCCCAGCTGAGGTACCCCACTGGTGTACGAATTCGTGCACCAGGCCTCAAGTTAAGTAGAAGAAGTGTTACTTGAGCACAAGTACTACAACACTATGTGAAGGTAGTGACAAATGGGCAGGGAGCTTTTACAGCATGGATATGCTGGGCAAAGGGATGATTCACATCCAGGGCAGGACCTCAGTAGATTTTATTACACTACTCAGAAAGGCACTCGATTTAAAACTTATAAATTATTTATTGCTGTGTTCAAAAGAGAAGCTCTGACCTTTATTAGGACTTTTTTTATGAACTAATACCAGGCCAATGTTTATGACTATTTATTATAGTCTTAAAGATAAAAATGGGTTTATTTGGGGATACATATTAAGTATTAGTTTTGTTTATAATTACTAATTTTTTATCTACTTGATCTATCAATTTCTTTTTTATATATATTTATTGTTTGTTTGTTTTTTAATTTATCTTTATTGTTCAGATTATTATAGTTTTTCCTCTTTTTTCTCTCCATAGCTCCCCTCCTCCTAGTTCCCACCCCACCCTCTGTCCTTACCTTCCCCCCCCCACTGTCCTCATCCATAAGTGTATGATTATTGTCCAATCTCTTCCCACACCCCCAATACCCTTTTCCCCCCAAATATTGTCAGTCCACTCCCTTTTTATGCCTCTGATTCTATTCTATTCACCAGTTTTTTCTGTTCATCAGATTTTTTATTTACTTGATTTTTAGATTCACTTGTTGATAGATATATATTTGTTGTTCATAATTTTTATCTTTACTTTTTCTTCTTCCTCTTCTCAAAGGATATCTTTCAGCATTTTATATAATACTGATTGGGTAGTGATGAACTCCTTTAGCTTTTTTTTGTCTGTGAAGCTCTTTATCTGACCTTTAATTCTGAATGATAGTTTTGCTGGGTAAAGTAATTTTGGCTGTAGGTTCTTGCTATTCATCACTTTGAATATTTCTTGCCACTCCCTTCTGGCCTGCAAAGTTTCTGTTGAGAAATCAGCTGACAGTCATATGGGTGCCTCCTTGTAGGTAACTAATTGCTTTTCTCTTGCAGCTTTTAAGATTTTCTCCTTGTCTTTTGCCCTTGGCATTTTAATTATGATGTGTCTTGGTGTGATCCTCTTTGAATTCCCTTTGTTTGGGGTTCTCTGCACTTCCTGGACTTGGAAGTCTATTTCTTTCACCAGATAGGGGAAGTTTTCTGTCATTATTTCTTCAAATAGGTTTTCAATATCTTGCTCTTTCTCTTCTTCTGGCACCCCTATAATTCTGATGTTGGTATGCTTGAAGTTGTCCCAGAGGCTCTTTACACTGTCTTCATATTTTTGGATTCTTTTTTCTTTTGGCTTTTCCAATTGGGTGTTTTTTGCTTCTTCACATTTCATATCTTTGACTTAATTATTGTGATCCTCTAGTCTGCTGATGGATCTCTGTATATTATTCTTTATTTCAGTCAGTGTATGCTTAATTTCTAGCTGGTCCTTTTTCATATCCTCGAGGGTCTCACTAAATTTATCAGCAGTCTCTAGAAAATTCTTGAATAACCTTATAACTGTGGTTTTGAACTCTATATCCAGTTGTTTGCTTTCCTCCATTTCTGTCATTTGTGACCTGTTTCTTTGTCTCTGCATTTTGGCTGCTTCCCTGGGTTGATAGAGTGGCTTTCTGTGTTAGGTGATCACTGAGAGGAATTAACCTCTAAGCCACTTGGTTATGAGCGTCAGCTGTGTCTACAGTGGGAGAACTTCTATGCTGGAGACACCCTTATGGGGCAAGAGTTGTTTCTGTGGGGCTTTGATGCTCACTGCATTTGCCCCGAGTGTGTCCCTTGTGGATCTGAGGAGTTGTATTTAGGATGGTCCCACTCTGGCCACTGGGTGAGGCTGGCTCTTGTATCTTTAAGGAGGTGCTATTTTAGCCTTTGCCCACGGCTACTCAGCCTTTTATATGCAAAAGCCTCTGTGTGCAGCTTGGGAGGGGCGGGGCCTCAGGGAGTCAGCTATGGCTGATTCTCAGCCCTGCACTAAGAGACACTGGGTCTCTGTGTCCCATGGTAATTGCTACAAGCAATGCTGAGGGAAACCCCCTTTGGATTTCCTCCCGGTGCCAGTTAGTCCAACCTCTCTGGGTATGCATCTGGGTCCCCAGAAACTCGCCTGGAACTGGAGTTAGAGCCACCGGGAGCTTGTGGCTCCCTCCGGATTGAAAAAGAACCACGTTTTCCAGCACCAGCCCTCTCCCCGAGCCCTGCATGCACCTCTGTACCTCCGTACTTTGCTTCTGCACCTCCTCTGAGTCTCAGTCTCTTTCTAGTTGTAGAATTTCCACTCAGCCAGCCTTCCTGTGGTTCTGGGTGGTGTCCGTTTTTTCTTTTCATTGTGATTTTGAAATAGTTGTGCCCTGCCGCAATTCCGGTGTTTACTTATGCCACCATCTTGGTTGCTCCCTATAAATTTCTGATAAATAAAGCTTTGTTAAAACTCTCCCAATGGATTTGTGAATTTGTCAAATTTACCTTATAATTGTATCGGTTTTATATTTTGAGACAATATTGGGTTCATAGAAATTCATAGTTTTTATGTTGCTTTAGTGATTATTTCCCTTTTTAGTCCTTAGTAGTAATCTTTATCTCCACTAATGATTTTTGCTTTAACTTCTACTTTGTATTATTTTGTTTTGCCAACTTTCTTTTGACTATGATTTCCTGATACGTATTTTAATCACCCCTTTATTTTCTTTAATTTTTTTGTGTGGCTTAGTTTCATATATAGCTTTTAAATATATCATGCAGCTGGATTTTGTAATACTTATCTTATATAATAAAGAGGTAATATGCAAATTAACCCTCACACCATTACAAGATGGCTGCCTACAACCAGGCCAGCAGGGAGGTTAGTGAGGGACAACCAAACAACTGAATAAGCAGTATGTGTGGGGCAACCAGGCTGGTGGGGGGGAGGCAGTTAGGGGTAACCAGGGTAGTAGAGAAGGGCAGTTGGAGGTGACCAGGCTGGTGGGGGCGGGGGCAGTTAAGGACAACCAGGCCAACAGAAGGGGACAGTAAGGGGTGACCAGGCTGGTGGGGAGGGGAGAGGTTAGGGGCTACCACACAGGCAGGCAGGTGAGCCATTAGGAGTCAGTGCTGCAGGATTGTGAAAGGGATCTCCATGGGATTGGGCATAAACTGGCAGTCGTACATCCCCTGAGGGGTCCTGGATTGGAGGGTACAGGCTGGGCTGAGGACCCGCCCCTCCACACCCACACCCCCCGCACAAATTTTGTGCACTGGACCTCTAGGAAAATATAAAGTAAATGATGGTTTGGGAGTTCTTACCTTTAAGAAGGTCTGGCAGCAGCTGCTCCTTCATGTTCTTTGGACCGTAAGCTGGCATTTAAGAAGGTTAAATAAGTAGAAACAGAGGCCCCATGGAGTGTCCCTGAAGGGTGTGCTAGCATGTGGAGCAAAGCCCACCTGAAGAAGCATCACATGCCAAGGATGTGAGTGAAGAAGCCGCCCTCAATATTCCAGCCCAAAGCATTCTAGAACCCCAGCTGAGGCTCCATACATCATGGCAGAGACGAATCATCTCCATTCTGCCTGCCCAAACTTTTGACAGAATTATGAAAAATATTTTAACGATTATGCTTTAAACCACACTTTCCTCCTCCCTCATTTCCACATCAAAGTCTCACACTGGTACCTACAATCGCTGAAGTCTATGTTACATGCTTGTGGTAGGTACAAAGATGTCCACTAATTTGTATTCTGACTCCTCCACTAGGGGGTGGTTTGTCACAGGGAAATTTTTCTAGTATATAAAAAGTTAGTGGCGTCCATGAATAAGATAGATGAGCACCTCACCATGATGGGGGGAAAGTGAGCAATTAACTATGGATTGTACAATCAGTTTAGATGCTACTTGAAAGCAGGGACCTTACCTGTTGAGTTCACTTAGAAATGAGTCCATCAAATATAGAGTAGACACTATTTGTTAAATAAGTGATAGAATTATAAAATGTTGGTCACAGTTTGCATATATCTTATTCTAACTAATATTAATATGTCTTCCCGGTCACACACAAGAAAAAGAATTCCCCATTTATTTTTTCTTTTTGACAACTATTATGGGCTGGAGATGGGGAAAGTAGTAACAGCTTCTGAGGCTATTGATGGAAATGGACATAGAATATTAATATAACCTAGTTAAGTTACTGAATTTCAAAGACAAAGAAATAATACTTCAGTCACCCAAAGGAGCAAACATGTGTGATTTTACATCTCAAGTAACTGGGCCTTGGGATGCCTAAACATTTGGTCAAATGTAATTATTCTGGGTGTCTGTGAGGGTGTTTCTGGATGAGGCTGACACTTGAGTCAGTAAACAAAGTAATGCAGATTGTCCTCTCTAATGTAAGTGGCCCTTTAATCAATTGAAGACCTGATTAGAACAAAAAGATTAAGAGTGAACTTTGCCTGGGAACTGATTGATCTATAACATCCACCTTCTTCTGCCCTTCCACCAGATCTTGCATCAGTTGGCGCTCCTGATTCTCAGGTCTTTGTATTTGGACTCAAATTGCACCATCAATTCACTTGAGTCTCCAGCTTACCAGCTGTAGATCTTGGGACCCTCAATTTCCAAGTAAATGCTATCCTGGTTTGCTGGGGACCTTCTCAGTTTGGGATTCCAGGAGACCCTTCAGTCCTGGACATAACAGGATCCTTGATCACCCCAATATAAGTATAGTGGGGTAATTTGGTTGCTTCTAAGTGACCTGGAGAACTTGGAGGAAGAAAATTATAAGCTCAGAGTTTTATTTCTCCACTGAAACCTTCGACCACTGCCCTATGGAAAACCTTTGCTCTGCTTAGAGTTTGAATTATCAGTGTCTACATTTGATCATTTAAGTAACTGTTTTTGCCACTGCATCCTATGAAAACCAGGTGTCCTTTTTACCAATGGAAACAAGGTTATTACTGCCTTTAAATCTAATCACACCCAAGAACTAGTGCCAGATAATCCAGGACCAATTAAGAATACCAATCTTTAGAGTTAAGTTCCTCTGGACCCCTGTCCAACATCAATTTCTATAACTGGGTTCAGTCAGAGAAACAGAACTGCCATGAGCGATACAGAGTGAGGGATTTATTAAGGGATTATACCTTAAACTATTCTGGGAGTTGGTGGTGCTGCACGCTAAATTTGAAAGCAGAAAACAGGATTTTAATGCTTTAAGAGTAAATTCCGTCATTTCAGCCACTTTACAAATTGTCAATTGCTGCTTTTCACAAGGAGCAATGGTGGGAAGTGGGAGGCTATTCATGAAGTTGTAAGGTAGCTGATTAGCCTCTTCATATCCTGGGCCCTACACTCTGCTGCCACCTAGCGACATTTCTTCTCACTCAATGCTCAGATGTCATTGGCCCACACATTGGTGTTGTCGTGAAGACACAGTTCTTGTTCAGAGGCCAAAAATGACTCCTTTGCTTTTTGTCCTCTCCTCCAATCTTATCAACTTTCTCACATGCTATTTGGGTTTATTGTCATACTGTACCATGTTGTGGGTGGTCTTCTAGAAACCTTCCCACTACCAATAGTTGCAGTGAGATATAGTATGACTTAAGAGTACCCCAAGAAATCAAATAATGTTTTTCTTTCAATTGTATGTTTCAGTAATGTTTTTCTTTCAATTGTATGTTTCTTTTTTATTGAATTTATTGGGGTGACATTGGTTAATAAAGCCATACAGGTTTCAAGTGTACAACTCTATAACACATCATCTGCACCCTGCATCATGTACTCACCAACAAAAGTCAAGTCCTTTTCCATCCCTATTTATCTCCCTTTTTCCCACTTCCACCTCCCCCTACCTGCTTTCCCTCTATCACCATACTATTCTCTCTCTCTCTCTCTCTCTCTCTCTCTCTCTCTCTCTCTATATATATATATATATATATATATATATATATATATATACACGTATATATATATATAAATATATGTATATATATATATGTATGTGTGTGTGTGTATATATATATATATATATATATATGAAATAAGCCAGTCAGAGAAAGACAAAAACCATATGATCTCATTTATATGTGGAATCAAATCAACAAAACAATTAACAAACAAAATAGAAACAGAAGCATACATACATAGAACAGACTGACAGCTGTCAGAAGGGAGGGGCTTGAGGGACTGGGTGAAAAAAAAGGTGAAGGGATTAAGAAAAAAAATAAATCAAACAAATTTAATTTTATATTAAGAACCTTAGATGCTTAACCTATAATATCATTTCAATACTATTTTTAAAGAAATTATGAGGGGGAAAAAACAACTTTAATTTGCATGTTGTACAGAAAAAAATCTCACTGTATAATAAAAATTAAAGTGCCCTCTTACACAGTCAAATCTTATAGTTGGAATCTAGTATTCAAATAATGTGAAAATCAGATTGTCAAATTTTGTTAAATAAACATTAAAAATATAACTGAATCATTTTGATTCAACTAAGGAAGAAAGTTCTATTGCCTTATTTTATTTATCAAATATATCATATATTAAACCTTATTTGGGGATTTCAAGTTAATTAGAAACAAAACTTCTAACACAAACACCCAAGAACTTTCATGAAGAGATTCCAACAAAAGTAGTCAGTCATTGGCACTACAACTTAACTAATACGAACAGGAAGTTGCAAGGTTTAGAGCCAAATCATGTTTATGGCACTCAAAGTTTGAAACTAATGCAAACTATTTCTTCTTTATCCACCATAGTTAGCCATTCACCTCACTCCCAAAGACTCAGGTGAGTCAGGCAACACAGACCCCTCAGCAACATCCTTCAGAGAAGTAAAGGAATAAAACGAAGCAAATACTAAACTTATGCCATTATTTTTTAGAAAAATGCTTAAAGAAGCTTCTTCAGCTGGTTTTATGTTTTGTTGTTTGGTTTGGTTTTACTAGTAGGGAGTGGAAAATGCAATCTCATCTCTGGGATCTAGGTTTCTGCAAATGCAGAGTAATGTATCTTGTGTTTTGAATTTGCCAAGTCTTGGTGGAAACATTAAGAATCTTAGAAATAGGAATTCATGTGGAATATCCACTGCTTTGTATCATCTTAGATTTTTGTTATTTTCATTTTGTGTAATCATAAAAAATAAAGTTTATCATTCCATAAACTTACTAAATTAGAGATAATATGTCCCAGAAGGTGTTAAAGTTAACTTTCCCTCAAGTGGATCATTAATTTTTATATCAGTTAGTCAAATAACAGTGCTGAAATATATATAACATTTGGGAGGACTCAGATTGAGCTTGAGAAAGCAATTCAGGACTCAAAACACAGAAGATTGCAAACTGGAAATGAATGAGAGAGAGCAACAAATTTCACAATTATTCTGCTCATGAATCTCTGGGTTATTCTGGCCATCTATATTCCCACACTTGACATTTGACTCATTAAAGTTCATGAGCATAAGAAACTGAAAAAAGAGATAGCAAGATGGCGGCATAAGGTAAATACCGTAAATGCTGCCTCGCACAACTATTTCAGAATAACCATGAAAAGAAAACATGGACACCACTCACACCCACAGGAAGGCTGGCTGAGTGAAAATTCTACAACTAGAAAGAGTCTGAGACTGAGAGGAGTGGTGGAAGCAAAGTACAGAGGTACGGAGGCGCACGCACGAGGCTCAGGGAGAGGGCTGGCACCGGAGAATGTGATTCTTTTTCAAACTGGAAAGAGCCACAGGCCCCCAGCCGCTCTGAACTCCAGTTCCAGGTGAGTTTCTGAGGACCCAGACGCATACCTGGAGAAGGGGGACTGACTGGCACTGGGAGGAAATCCAAAGCGGGTTTCTCTCAGTGTTGCTTGCAGCAATTACCGCGGGACACAGAGACCCAGTGTCTTTCAGCGCAGGGCTGAGAAGCGGCCATAGCTATTTGCTCCGCCCCATAGACTCCCTGAGGCCCTGCCCCTCCCAATCTGTCTCAGAGGTTTTGCATATTAAAGGCTAAGTAGCCTAAGGCAAAGGCTAAGTCAACACCTCCTTAAAGATACAAGAGCCAGCCTCACCCAGTGGCCAGAGTGGGACCATCCTAAATAAAACTCAGATCCACAAGGAACACACTCGGGGCAGATGCAGTGAGCACAAAAGCCCCACTGAAACAACTCTTGCCCCATAAGGGTGTCTCCAGCACAGAAGTTCTCCCACTGTAGACACAGCTGACGCTCATAACCAAGTGGCTTAGAGGTTAATTCCTCTCAGTGATCACCTAACTCAGAAAGGGAAGCAGCCAAAATGCAGAGACAAAGAAACAGGTCACAAATGACAGAAATGGAGGAAAGAAAATGACAGGATATAGAGTTCAAAACCACGGTTATTAGGTTTTTCAAGAATTTTCTAGAGACCACCGATAAATTTAGTGAGATCCTCAATGAATCTAATGAGACCCTCAAGGATATGATAAAGGACCAACTAGAAATTAAGCATACACTGACTGAAATAAAGAATAATATACAGAGATCCAACAGCAGACGAGAGGATCGCAAGAATCAAGTCAAAGATATGAAATATAAAGAAGCAAAACTCACCCAGCCGGGAAAGCCAAAAGAAAAAGGATCGAAAAGTATGAAGATAGTGTAAGGAGTCTCTGGGACAACTTCAAGCATACCAACATCAGAATTATAGGGGTGCCAGAAGAAGAGAAAGAGCAAGATATTGAAAACCTATTTGAAGAAATAATGACAGAAAACTTCCCCCACCTGGTGAAAGAAATAGATTTCCAAGTCCAGGAAGCGCAGAGAACCCCAAACAAAAGGAACCGAAGGAGAACCACAACAAGACACATCATAATTAAAATGCCAAGAGCAAAAGACAAGGAGAAAATCTTAAAAGCTGCAAGAGAAAAGCAGTTAGTTACCTACAAGGGGGCACCCATATGACTGTCAGCTGATTTCTCAACAGAAACTTTGCAGGCCAGAAGGGAGTGGCAAGAAATATTCAAAGTGATGAATAGGAAGAACCTACAGCCAAAATTACTTTACCCAGCAAAGCTATCATTCAGAATTGAAGGTCAGATAAAGAGCTTCACAGACAAGAAAAAGCTAAAAGAGTTCATCACCACCCAACCAGTATTATATGAAATGCTGAAAGGTATCCTTTGAGAAGAGGAAGAAGAAAAAGGAAAGTACAAATTATGAACAACAAATATATATCTATCAACAAGTGAATCTAAGAATCAAGTGAATAAAAAATCTGATGAATAGAATAAACTGGTGAATAGAATAGAATCAGAGGCATAGAAAGGGAGTGGACTGACAATTTTCGGGGGTTAAGGGTGTTGGGGGTGCAGGAAGAGAATGGACAATAATTGTACACCTATGGATGAGGACAGTGGGGGGGCAAGGACAGAAGGTGGGGTGGGAACTGGGAGGAGGGGAGCTATGGGGAAAAAAGAGGAACAACTGTAATAATCTGAACAATAAAGATAAATTTTTTTAAAAAGAAACTGAAAAAATATACATATGTGTTTTTATAAATGGTCAATAAATATGCATTTCATCATTTTGAGACTTTGTGACCAAATATGGATATTTAATTTGCAACAGTTCTGTTTGGTCTAGGCTTTTCTTTCTTCGAGAACATAATAGCATTGTTTGCTTTTTTTTTAATTAAAAATGGGGACATAATAGAATAAAACTACAAAAAAGAAATACTTTCAGAGGATGATATAACAGAAAAGACATTCTCTAAATAGATAGTTTCTATTTACCATTTTTCTCCTCTTATTCACTGAAAAAAAGATCCTTAATCTCTCAAGAATCAGTTTTTGTTTATCAAGCAGATATACAAAAGAATCCACAATTTATAACATAAGAATGATAATAAATTAAAATGCCATCATGAATATTCCCTGTGGCATTTTTTCTTTTTTAATCTAGCAGCTCGCTCCTCTGTCTCTGCTAATTCCCAAAAACAAAACTAACTCTAGATAGTTCTCTAGTAAGTGATGGTATTTTTCCGGAAACATGGGAAAATCTTCAGCTACACTGCTAATGGCGTCACATTAGATCTGTGAAGAAATCATTACCGTATATATTTGTTAACTTCCTGGTAACTTTTAAAATTAACTCATGCTTTTCATTTTCATGACTTGAAATTGTCATTAAAATAATCTAATTATAGAACTACTAATTGAGTAACTTATAAATTTTAAACTTTTTTCTAGTTTTCTAATTTTAAAAAATTATTAATGGCATGTTGTTGGGCATGAATAAGGCATTTCATTTTTTAGTGCTTAGGAAAGTACCTGAAATACAGTAGAAATTTTTTTATATATTTTTAAGGGAGGGAAAGGGGAAATGGGAGATATGTGAGATACTATCAGGAATAAAAAATAGATGTAAAAATGTAAAAATATATTTTTAAGTTAATGATGAAAAAGATATTCCTAACTTTTCTTTATTATCTACCTTCATGTCTACCAAAGTTGCATTTTCCTCAGTTACCATAATATAATACCTGAATTAAAGTATTCTATCTGATTTGGACCATTTGAATCTTTAAATTTAACCTGTGCAATTTACAGAAATCCACAACATATTGATTTTAAACACTGAATATGCAGAAAATTCTACAGGGACATAACAGTCAGCCCTTCCCCCAAAGAGTTTACAAAGTAGTAGGGACAACAAATACATTAACAGTAATAAGATGAGAAAAAATAAAAGCAACAGAAGACAAGAAATATACAAGTGTTAACCAGGGAGCTCAAGGAAGGAGGCATGAAAAAGGTGACATTTGAGTTAAACTATGAAAATAAGGTAACAAGTCTTTGAAAGATGACTTTAGAAAAATAGGGTGTCCCAAGCAAGAAAACACAAGGTACTTTTTTAGGTCTGTCCAGGAAACTATGCCTAAACCAGTCTTACTGGAGCAAAGGATCAATGTAGGGATGAATTTCCCTAGTCAGTTTGGCTCAGTGGATAAAGCATTGGCCTGCAGACTCAAGGGTCCTGGGTTCAATTCCAGCCAAGGGCACATGCCTGGGTTGTGGGCTCAATCCCCAGTAGGGGGCATGCAGGAGGCAGCCGATCAATGATTCTCTCTCATCATTGATGTTTCTATCTCTCTCCCTCTTCCTTCTTTTCTGAAATCAATAAAGAAATATACATTTAAAAATTTCTTTTAACAAAATGTAGGGATGAATTAAAAGAGCAGCCTGAAAGTTGATGCTCTGCTTGGGGCTAAGGAGACGGCACTCATTTTAGTAAGTAACACAAAGGCATGTTAAGGTTTGTACCAATCGGGGTCTGAAGCAAATGACATGTGACAATGGAATGAATGGGTAGAGCTGATGAAGAGACTACTCCAAACGATGTGCCCTGAGTAAGGGACACCAGCAAGGGGTGGTGAACAACATCCTGCCAGCAGCAGTGGGAAGCTAGTGCTGAAAAGGAAGTGGAAGAAGACATTGCTGGAACCTGCAAGAGAAGCTATACTTATAAGTGTCCCTGGACATGAGGCAAGGCCTTCTGTAGAGGAAGACAGACAACCTACGGTGGAGTAAGAAGAGAGCCAGGGAAATACATACTCAGCCTAAGTCCCTGCTTGCATCCTCCAATCTCTTGCTAGTGCCCCTATGGTTAAACCCATATGGAAACCAGAGGTAAGGAACTTCATCAATGCAGTTCATACTGGTCTGCCTCCCAAGGCACAGAGCTGGGCAGGGAAAGAAAGGGAGTGGTCTGGAGGTGCAAAGGGGAAATATTCAGCATAAGCCTCTTAAGCAAAAGGGAAACATACCTCTTCTCAGGAGAATAATTGAACAGGTATGGATAAAATCAAGAGATGTGTTGAAACTAAGAATACAATAGAGAAGACTAGTAAAGAATGTCAGAAATAGGACATGGTAGCATAAAAATAAATGAAAATTTGCCTGTGAGAACTTTACAGTGATAAATTTGGGAGCTTCTAAAGTATTAGGTTTAGGGGAAAGGAAAATTAGGAGTCAAAATTTTGAGTCTTGGTTAGTTACTAAAAGAATAAGGGCATTATTAAAAACATAAAAATTAAGTGCTAGATTTTAGGGTAAAATGCATAGAGTTCCAAGGTCCTGCTCACAAAAATAGGGTAGCCCTGGGGAATGTGTGCTAAGAAATTGTCCTAAAGCCCTTACCAGTTTAGCTTAGTGGATAGAGCGTCAGCCTGAGGACTGAAAGGTCCCAGGTTCAATTCTGGTCAAGAGCATGTACCTCGGTTGCGGGCAAGTCTCCAGTGGGAGGTGTGCAGGAGGCAGCTGATCGATGTTTCTCTCTCATTGATGTTTCTAACTCTCTGTCTCTCTCCCTTTCTTTCTGTAAAAAAAAATCAATAAAATATATTTTTTTAAAAAAAAAGAAAAGAAATTGTCCTAAAAGTCAGGTACCAGCCCAGCTGATATGGCTCAGTGTTTAAGTATTGACCTATGAACCTGGAGGTCACGGTTCTATTTCTGGTCAGGGCACATGCCCAGGTTGTGGGCTCAATCCCCAGTCAGGGGCATGCTGGAGCCAGCCAGTCAATGATTCTCTCTTATCATTTATGATTCTATTTCTCTTTCCCTCTCCCTTCCTCTCTGAAATCAATTTTTAAAAAAAAATTTTTTTAAGTCAAACACAGTGCAGGAGAGGTTTTTACCTAAAGTCACAGCAAAAAGCATATCAAGAGAAAGAGTACAGATCAATTTTGGGCCTCATATCACATTACCCTTCCTGAAAATTTTACTTTAAAAAATAATACTGTTGAATCATCTCCCCGCAAAAAAAATATCATCCAAAATAACATGTAAATGGGTAAGTCATAGGGGAGGACAAATGGGAAGTCTCTAACAAAGAATGCAAAGTAAGCAACTGCCAGAAACTAATTCTAGTGTGTCATGAATGCAAGAAGTTTCATCAAAAGGTTGATGAAACTTGGGGATTCAGCAGGGCTGAATACATATTATTACCTACTGGAATGGCTGAAGGTATTTCCCCAAACCTGAAAAAGAGGCATATATTATTGCTTGTTGCCAGACAGCTGAGGGCATTTTAATCTACATGTTATTGCCTCCTGCTGGTCAAACATCTGAACAGCAGAAGGCAGTTCCCCCAAAACTAACAATGCCTACTGTATACCAAACCTTAACCTTTGATATATATATCTACTTTGCCTTAGGACAAATCCTATATAATAAAAGAGTAATATGCAAATTAGGCATAACTCCTTCACAAAGATGGCCTCTGCCATAGTCACAAGATGGTGGCACCCAGTCCGGCTCAGCCCTGCCACTGAAGTGGTCAGGCCTGTTAGCCAGGCAGGTGGTGGGGGATGTGGGGTGCCTTACGGGTGGAACAAGCAATTAGAGGGGGCTGAAGGTCCCCTGCCCAGGCCAGAGACTTTCACCAGAGGCCTCAGTCATGGGCAGGGGCAGAACCGGTGATTGGAGAGGTATGAGGGTGCCCTACCCAGGCACAAGGCCTGGGCCAGAGGCCTCAGGCCTGGGCAGGGGCAAGGACAGAGATCGCAGGGGCCTGGGCTCCACAGAGCCAGTGATAAGAGGGGCAGGGGCAGAACCTGCAATCACAGGGGTCTGGGCACCGGTGGAGCCGGCAAAGCAGGGCTGTGGGGATCCCCTGCCCAGGCCTGCAGCCTTGGCCAGAGGCTGCAGTGGGCAGGGGCAAAGCCGGCGATCTAAGGACCTGGGCAGGGGCAGAGCCAGTTATCAGAGGGACAGGGGCGGAGCTGGCGATCACAGGGGCCTGGGATCCTCTGCCCAGACCTGCAGCCTTGGCCAGAGACTGCCAGTAGAGCAAGGGCAGAGCTGGCAATGGCAGGGGTCAGGATCAGAGCCGGTGATTGCAGAGGCCTGGGCTCTGTGAAGCCAGTGATCAGAGGGGTTTGGGGGTCTTCTGCCCAGTCCTGCAGCCTCAGGCAGAAACTGAAGGCTTGAGCTGGAGCAGAGCCAGTGATCGCAGGGGTTTAGGGGGTCCCCTGCCCAGACCTGCAGCCTTGGCCATGGGTTACAGGTCTGGGTAGGGTTGGAGCCAGTGATTTCAGGGGGCTGGGGGTCCCCTGCCCAGGCCTGCAGCCATGGCCAGAGGTTACAGGCCTGGGCAGGGGTGGAGCTGGGATTGGAGGGACAAAGTGGAGCCAGTGATCAGAGTGAACTACAGAGGAAACACCTTTTCTTGCCACTCATTAGCTAAGCTCTCTGTGTGCCACTGGTAATACTCTTTTTTAAAAATATATTTTATTGATTTTTTTATAGAGAGGAAGGGAGAGGGATAGAGAGTTAGAAACATCAATGAGAGAGAAACATCGATCAGCTGCCTCTTGCACACCCCCTACTGGGGATGTGCCTGCAACCAAGGTATATGCCCTTGACAGGAAACGAACCTGGGACCTTTCAGTCAGCAGGCTGCCGCTCTATTCACTGAGCCAAACCAGTTAGGGCAATATTCTTAATAACTTGGGTAATAAGAATCCAAAAAGGCAATCTAGGGATTTTCCATCACACTCCTGGAGAAAAAAAATGAATGTCCATTGCTGGAGGCCTAAAAAATATCATATCCTGCTCTAGCCAGTTTGGCATGGTGCATAATGCCTGGGCCTGCTGACTGCAGGGTCTGGGTTCAATTCTGACCAAGGGCATATACCTAGGTTGCAGGCTGCTCCTGGACAGGGCCCATTTCAGGGCATATGCAGGAGGCAACCAATCAAAGTGTTCCTCTCACTTTGATGTTTATCTCTGTCTTTCTCTTCTCTTCCACATTCTCTAAAAATCCATGAAAAACATATCCTAAGGTGAGGATTAAAAAAAAAAGAAAGAAGAAATGTCATATCCTATGAAAGACACATCTTGAAAATGCCTAAAGAAAGTTGTCATTTTTTCATGGTGAAGGGACTGGAGTCCATGTTGATGAAAACACCTTGGTGGCTACGGTGACTAGCTGTAGCAGCGGGGGTGATGAGGCTGGGGGCTGCCCGCTGATTAACCTGGCCACAAAGGGAGGCCAGACTGCGGCTTAGGCCTGCTCCCCAAGGGGAGCGGGGAGCAGGCCTAAGCTGTCAGTAGGACACTCCCTGAGGACTCCCAATATGTGAGAGGGGGCAGGCTGGGCTTAGGAACCCCCCCCCCAGTGCATGAATTTCGTGCACCAGGTCCCTAGTTGTGTTAATGAAGAGCGAGGGGTCTGGAGATTTAGAGAACTTGGTTCCTACAACTAAGGTCCTCTGGCTCCCCCATGGATTACAAATTTATATTATATTTCTAGACTCTTTATTAATTTATGCTATAGCACCTTCTCCAGATTCCTGAACCCTTCTACATGCTGGATATCATTCCAACATTAAATAATTATAGTAATCATGGTTACTACAAACTGTGTACCTGTAATTTTTTTTAAAGAAAGGCTACATAAAGTAAAAGCAGTGATTTGGCAATAAAAATCCAAGAACATACCGTAAAAGTGAGGGATAAATGACAGAGAAGGGAAAGAAGTGTCAGTGTCAACAATTAAGACAATATAGTGTGGTCATAGGACTAATAAGACAAATGAAGAGAGAAGAATGATTCATCTGGGACAGACATGCCTGCATATAGGAAATGGTACATGATTTTTTAAAATATAGTTAATATTAGGGAAGGGGAGCCTAGATTATTCAATAACTTTTTTGGAAACAACTAATATTTTGGAAGATATTAACATGACCTTTGGTATCACTTAGGGAATGATTTCATCTGCAGGTAGCAGAAACCCCAACTAGCAGTTGTTTAAATAAATTGAGGGGTAGTGCTCGCTTCAGCAGCACATATACTAAATAAATTGGGGGGAAACATGGCTGGCCAACAAGAACTTCGGAGATAGGCAGTTCAAGCCTGGCAATGGCTCAACAAGCCCCAAGCTGTTTTTCCTTCCACTCCATCATCCTCTGAAGGAGACAGATGCCTGTTGCACCTCATGACCTCAGGCCTGTGTTCTAGGCAAGAAAAAAAGAGGGGGGGAAGCAAAGGGTAAATTGGCACATCAGGCACATATTCACCCAAATCTTAACAGTGGTGGCATCTGTAACTGGGTTACTGTTATCTTCAGTTTTTCATGCAATCTGAATTTTTTCAATGATTGTGCATTGAATTTTATCGAAAATAAATTATGAATCTATTTTCATTTTTCAAAAAGATTAATTAATCAAGGAAATAATAAATCTCTTCCTAATCATTGCTCTGTGAGGTTCAGTATTTTGAAACATCTTAAGTTCTATTTTTAACACAGACCACTTACTAGATTTGTTCATACAGAAAAGGAGTTATACAGAAAATTTATTTTTATGTTCTGAACCACTGGGAACAAAAAAATTATGGGTTGGCTTAGCAATAATGCTGAGTCTTAAATAAAGAACTTTATTTAATGCATTTAAGTAAGCTGTGTATTTCCAAGCATCCAACTGCAAATGTTCAGAATCATTCCCACTATAATCTTTCCAGAAGGAGAAGATATGGGTGTCAGAAGAGAAAAATCAACCTACAATAAACTTTCCAATATTTATCACTATTTCCAGATTTTGCTTAAGTATTCTGTTCTACCTTAGAATATTTCCATTTTTAGTATACAAATAAATGTAATTTAAGAATTCAATACAAGTATAGAGTAGCAAAAATGTTGCCGGATTTTGAAAAAACAGAAATGTCTGTGCTTGAGTTAGAAATAAAATGTTCACTGTTCCCTAAACTGAAATGGCACCTAAGATTAACTTAAATGACATACTGAGGATTTTAATCATTTCATAATTTCTAGGCTACTTATATTAATACTAGGGGCCCAGTGCACAAAAATTTGTGCACTCGGGGGGTCCCTCAGCCCGGCCTGTGCCCTCTCGCAGTCTGGGACTCCTCAGGGGATGTCCACCTGCTGGCGTGCCTGGCCAGCCTGGGTGAGGGGCTGATGGCTGTTTGCAAGCTGGCCAAGCCCTCCAGTGTGAATGCTCACCTCATTGGGGTGTGGCCAGCCTGGGTGACAGGCTGAAGGCCGTTTTCAGGCTGCCTACAGCCCCTTCAGTTTTGGGTCCCTATTGGGGTGCCTGGGCAGCCTGGGTGAGGAGCTGAGGGCCGTTTTCAGGTTTTCAGGCTGCCCACAGCTCCCATTGACCCAAGGTCCCAGCAAGGCTGGCTGGAATCAGGTTTCTAGGGTTTATTTATCTTCTATAATTGAAACATTGTTACCATGAGCAGAAGCTCAGCCAGCCTAGGCAGGCAGTTGCAACAGAAGCCTGCTGTTTACTCTAGCTCCATGGGTGCCAGCCACCATCTTGGCTGAGTTAATTTGCATACAGCCACTCTGATTGGCTGGTGGGCATGGCTTGGCTGGTGGGTGTGGCTTAGGCATCCTGGAGAGATGGTTAATTTGCATATTACTCTTTTATTAGATTAGATTGGAGGTAGAAGTGCACCTAAAAGTGCAAACAAAGAAAATTGTATTTAGTTTGGGGTGACGGATTTTTCCTCATTCCTGGTCTGCAAAAAACTCAGGAAAGCCATTTTGCACAAGCCATTGCCTAATGAGTTAATTCGCAGCCCTGTACTAATCACTCTGGACAACTTCCCAATTCCTAGGGATGATGAAGGGAATGGGCATCCAACCTGGTCCCTCTCCAGCTCCTAGCATACCACGCAAAGTCATTCCTCATAAACAGGAAGAGCTTTAAAACTGCTGGGGTTTTCCCTTCATTGTCTTCTCCACCCATGGAACTGTGTCTGGTTCATTTTAAAAAAGCAATTTGCTACATTAACCAAAGCCAGTTCTACTGTTAGTCTGAGTCCTAGCTCTCCACTCTGGAGATCTGCGATCTTGAACAAGTCACTTAACCTCTTTAGCCCTCAGTTTCCTCCCTGGCGAAAAGCGCATCAGTGTGAGGATGAAGGAAGATCATGTTCTATTAGTGCTTTGCACACCATCAGCATTTAATACAAGCATGTCAAACTTGTAGCCCGGGGGCTGCATGCTTCCACAGTGAATATTTTTGCGGCCCAGCTAATATAAGAGAATGTAAGAAACATTTTAATAAAAATTTTGTGACTTAATTTTTATAATATCCTGTTATACATAATTATTAACAACGAACTACGTTCGCTAATGACTGATTACTATAATCGTGTTGCATTCATTTCCCTTACATGCCTTATGCGCAGGTGCACCATTTCTCTCCACTAATACCAAGAAATGAATATTTTAGTAGCCGATTGCCATGTCATTAGCCTTGGACTTACTTGTTTGGTGTGTGCAAAAAGAAATATTTCGCTTTCGGAGAACAAGGAAAATAAGTTTATTTGCTTTATGCTTATTAATTTGTGCAGTTATTCAGTGCCTGGTAACTTAATGTTTAAGAACAAATACTAATTTTTATTAAAATATTCTATTATTTTATGTTAACAATTACTCATTTATTTCAGCCCTTTGTATTCTGCATGTCTCTACCAAAATAAACCTATGAAAATTGTAGCTTTTATTTTTTTGCGGCCCACATAAACTTAAACCTTGTTTATTTGGCCCCTGTTAGCCTTTGAGTGTGACATGCTTGATTTAATATATTTTAGATTTAATATATATTATATATTTCATCCATTATTAAAAATCAAATCTATTTTCTAAGATTCCTACGTTCTTGTCCAGCTTTCTTGATGAAACCATCATCCCCATCAGGTGGTCTCAGCAATCTACCCTTGCTGATTCCCTTACTACATGTTATCTTTGTTATTTGAGAATTTAATTATGCACTGTTTCCCATGTTCTCCCAGGAGGAGACCTCAGTCCTGCAGGGTCTGATGACTTGCCCTAATTCTGATCAAAGAAGAAAACATATATGCTGCAATGCAATATCCACCGTGGTTGAGAATAATTCTGCCCTTTGATCTTTGTATAAATGGGTGAGCTCTATCCAAATTGCTTACCCACTAAGAAAATTGTCCTTCTGGTTCCGACCTCGGTTTCCTTGCACATAAATGCAGGTGTCCAGTGCCTAGCTAGCATCTTTCTCTGATCCCAGACTCCTTGGTTTGCATCTATCATATCCCCTGCCACTCTTCTTCCTGAAAGGGATGAGATTACTCCTGCTTCCTGCCTCCGAGCCCCACAGATAGGTGAGGATTATGTTAAAAACGTATTGATCACCTAAGATCAGAATATGTATACTAGCAATGTCTATATGTAGTAAAGCTTTCCTCCATATCTAAATTTTTTGTCATATCCCATCCTCCCTTGATATGGGTGCAATATTTTTAAGTTTGTATTTTTAAAGAAAAAAATTTTTATTGATTTCAGAGAAGAGGATAGAGAGATAGAAACATCAATGATGAGAGAATCATTGATCGGCTGCCTCCTGCACACCCCAAACTGAGGATACAGCCCCCAACTGGGACATGTGCTCTGATCAGGAGTCAAACCATGACCTCCTGGTTCATAGATTGACCCTCAAGAACTGGGTGCAATATGATTGTCATGACTTTTGGGTACTACTTATTAAACTTGCCCACAGACCCAAGGCCAGCCCTTCAGCCTGACAAGAGGCTGTGACAAAAGGATTGAGATTCTACAGATCTTTAAGGAGAAGTAACACAGTTTCTACTTTCTCATAATGAGAAGTATTTGAGGTTTTTAAAAAAGGAAGTGACATGATAAGATTTGCCTTTTTGGAAGATCCCTCTGAGTGCAGTGTGAAGACATCTGGATCATATCTTTTTATTATAAACATCAAGCCAGTTATGAAAGGAAGGAAAATACTTAGGACAGGAAGTCCCAAAGAGGGTCTGGGAGAAAAGAGTTGGATGCAAGAAACTAATGTGCAAGTGGAAAGAAATGGAAGAAAAATATTACTGGAATCAATAGAATTTCAAGAGTATTTGAATACTAGAGGCTTGGTGCGTGAAATTCATGCACTCATTAGGGGGTCCCTCAGCCTGGCCTACACCCTCTCGAAGTCCAGGAATCCTTGGGAAATGCCCGACTGATGGGGAGTGGGCCTAAGCCAGCAGTTGGACAACCTTAGCACTGCTGCTGAGGCAAGAGCGGCTCCCACCACTGCTACTGCACTCACCAGCAGTGAGCCTAGCTTCTGGCTGAGTGGGGTTCCCCCTGTGGGAACACCCTGACCACCAGGGGGCAGCTCTTGCATTGAGCGTCTGCCCTTGGTGGCCAGTGCGCATCATAGTGACTTGGCTTTCTGCCATTTGGTCAATTTGCATATTAGCCTTTTATTATATAGGGTGTTTGTGGTGATAGAAACGAGAAAGGCTAAATAAGTTATTTAAGTTCAAGCATCACATGCATGTTTCTTGCCCCATCAACTTGGTTTGTATATTTTTTAATGGCAGGAACTATTTCAAATGTTTTCATGCACATTTTGGTGCCCAATAAATATGAGTTCAATTAAACAAAAGAATCGGTGTCTCCAATGTTATCTGCCACCAGTTTGTCTACAAGGAATTCTCTTATCTAACTCTAGAACTGAAGTCATGAAGCAATTTCACCATTTTCCAGTTTTGCATATAAAGCAACATTGACAAAAAGTGCACAAATGCCTGGGAACTGGGATATCAATTCACTTACAGTTTTAGAAGGTAATAAGCTGATCCTTCTCTAGGTTATTATTATCATTAGAGTTCATTTGGGTGGTTCTCAAACTTTACTGGACATCAAAATCATCGGGAGGATTTTTTTTTTTTTTAAATACAGATTGAGCCCTGGCTGGTGTGGCTTGGTTTGTTGGAGCACCACCCAATAGAGCATTTACCCAGATTGTGAGTTTGATCCCAGTCAAGGCCCTTGTGGAAAGCCACTGATCTCTCTCTCTCTCTCTCTCTCTCTCTCTCTCTCTCTCTCTCTCTCCCCGCCCCATTCCTCTCTCTAAAATTTAAAAAAATTAATGTAAAAATCTATAATAATAAAAGCATAATATGCTAATTAGACTGGACATCCTTCCAGACAACCTTCCAGATAAAGCCAGGGCTACAAGGGAAGCCCAGGCCCCAGGTGCCAGAGGGAAGCTGGTGCCGATAGCTGGGGGAAGGAAGGCCTACTCTTGCATGAATTTTGTGCAGCAGGCCTCGAGTATTAAATAAAATACAGTTAGGCTCAGAGTTTCTGATTCAACTGGTTAGAATACAGTCCAGAAATTACTCTAAGAACCACTGTCTTAGAGCAGTGTTTCCAAAACATTGATTGACTTAAAAAATCATCTATAAAACATACTAGAAATATAGTCCCAGACCCTGCCTCTAATCTACTGAATCAGAGATTTCAAGGGAGATGTGCAGGAATGTATGTATTTTTTAAGAGTTTCATGTGATTCTTATAATCAGCCAAGTATGGGAATCAACCAAGCATACTATGAGGTAGGTAGATTCTATTTTTCTTGTTTTACAAAGAGAAAGAGGCTTAGCAAGCTATCTTTGCAAATATATGGCAAAGTTCTTCACCCTTCCACTAGAGGGCATAAGCCCTTGTTCAGGCTCAAAGTAAAATGTTACTTATATGAAATAACTGTGTCTTGGTAACTGGGACTTTATTTATTTATCTTAGTATTGCTAAAACCTGGCAAGGTACACATGGAATGGGTGTGTAGAACCACATCTTGTAAAATAATGCTACGCCTACATAAAATTTTAAAAACAAAAAAGCTAAAACAAACATATTTAAAAAGGCAGTCAGGTCAAACAACCATTGAAAGGGAGGAAGGCAGAGTCAAATCATCATTTAAATGAATTGACTAGAAAATTAAATAAAATTCTCACTCAGTAACTCTTGGTAAACAACAAAAAAGATAGACATGGATTTGATACTAGAAAAGGTATTTTATTATATATTTTATTTTACTTTATTGTTAATCCTCACCCAAGGTTATTTTCCCATTGACTTTTAGAGAGTGGAAGGAGTCGTGGGGGGGGGGGAGGGAGGGAAGGACAGAGAGAGGGAAACATCAATGTGAGAGAGATACATCAGCTGGTTGCCTCCTGCATAGGCTCTAACCAGGTCCACGGATCCAGCCTGCAAACGAGGTATGTGCCTTGGACGGGAACCAAACCTGGGACCCTTCAGTCTGCAGGCTGACTCTCTATCCACCAAGCAAAATCATCTAGGGCTTTACTCTGTATTTTATCATTTGTTTGACAATTATCATAAAAAAGATATTATCTAGGTGTTGTTAACATAAAAACATTCACACTTGTAAAGAAATTTTGTGAATTTATTTGAGCCCAAATGTCAACAATTGCTAGGAAGCAGTATCTCAACAGATTGGGATAAAGCTCCAGAGAATGGTGGTCTTTCATCTATTTTTATACATTGCAATAAAAAGAGGGACATAGGTGGGTTACATGAAATTCATTGGCGATAGACTAAGGAGGTGGGAAAAAGCAAAGCTGGGAAACCCTTGGGATTGGATAAAAAGCAAAATGATAGACACGTACTGAGGTGGGTGCAGGAACAATTAACATGATAACAATAACAATGAAGGAATTTGTGGTATCTCTCCTGGAGCCCAGGCACATTAGGTTGTGTCCCAAGGGGTCCAGAAAAAGGGAAGTTACAAGTTACCCAGACATTTCAAGGATGTGCAAAAAGACAGATGGGCTCAGTTAGGTAAAGGTTGGCCTTGTCAGTGAAGATACCAGCCTAGGACAGAACTACCCACCATAACTGCTTTTATTTAAAGTTTAATTTCAGACCACCCTTTGTGGTTACTTTAGGTCTCTGAGTTTGCAAGACTGCCATGCAGGCCTTCCAGGTTAGCTTGTCAGATTAGCATGTGGTCCCTTTCGTCCACTGTGTTGAAAGCCTTAAAAGTATCTTACAAATTGTTACTAGATATTCCAGGATTTTTCAGAAAGTGAAACATCACGGTTTGCAGCAGGGGTATTACATACACAACTGTCCTTAAAATGTTCTCCTCTGAAATGTCATTAGATTTAATGATCTCTTAAAATATGCAGTATTTTAAGTATTTGACTATAAACGAATGTAAATAATAATAGCCAACATTAAGCATTCTGCAGGCAATGAAACCTGGCCCTCTAGGGTCTACAGTTCACATGCTCAGGCACAATGTTACACTGGCTCCTGTATTCTAAATAAATCACTGATGTCCTCGTTTAACTTTCCTGAAATTGCCATCTCCAGCTGTTATTATTTGCAATAATAGAGGCAGATTCTAGTTGGAAAGGGGACAGTAGGAAGAAAAATAAATTAAAGATTGATCTCTCGGAGAAGAAGAGCTTAATTTAGGCCATGTCTAAGCAAACAAAGAAGGAGCAGGTGGCCGGCACAGGGGCAGGGGATAGAGAACTGGCCGCCAATGACTTTCCACTGACCAATTCCACCGGGACAAGCAATTCTACCAAAGCATTTGAAATGTTTCCTACTACAAGGCTTGCTGTGATGTTTTCCCTGAGGATCTAGCCAGAAGATCATGTTCCAGGCAGCCTGATGGACACTGTATCTTCACTTCCACATTCACCCTTGGGTTACAGAGCTGCCAGGTACGTTTAAATCACTGCCTGTTGGAACTGGAGTGGAAAATCTGAATGAACGCAGATGAAGCTGAGAACATTAATTCCCCAAACCACTGTGCTCCTCTTGCCAACAAAAGCAGACCTTCCGCCCATCCCTCTTCTCCCGCCTAATCATCCTGAAATGACCCTACCCAGAGGATGCCCGTTCCCCTCATTTTTGATTTCATGAAAATACACTGACATAAGTAGAATAATGTTTTTTGTTGTTGTTAATCTTCACCTGAGGATGTTTTTTCCATTGATTTTTTTTTTTAGAGGAGGTGGGAGGGGTGAGAGAAAGAAAGAGGGAAACCTCGATGTGGGAGAGACACGTTGATTGGTTGCCTCCCGCATGTTCTCCGACCAGGGCTGAGATGGAACCTGAAACCCAGTGCATGCCCTTGACCAGGAATCAAACCTGAGACCCTGCAGTCCGCAGGCAAATGCTCTAACCATTGAGGACACTGGCCAAGGCAGTAGAATAACATTTTAATAATTATAATAATGAAGTGTGTTAGTTTTACAATGCTAGGTGCGTAACCCATTCATAATAACTATTTGTTGAATGAATAAACATAAGCTTAGATGACTCTGGTACAGCAAGAATCTAATAGGCCCCAATATTTTCTTCCTAAGCTTATTTCTCAATGTCCAATCTGATTGAAGACAAGATATTTACACTATATTTATAAATGTTGAATCTCCCCCTTTCTGAAAAACAAAGAAAAAACCCTTTACTTTCAATTAATTAAAATAGGAATGAAGCCCTAGCTGGTTTGCTCAGTGGATAGAGTGTCGACCTCTGAACTGAAGGGCCTTGAGTCCGATTCCAGTCAAGGGCACATGCCCGGGTTCAGGGCTAGATCCCCAGTGGGGTGGGGGACGCAGGAGGCAGCCAATCAGTGATTCTCTCTCATCATTGATGTTTCACTCTCTCTCTCTCCCTTCCTCTCTGAAATCAATAAAAATATATTAAAATAAATAAAGTAGAAATGAAGATAGATTTTCCTAATACAAGAAAAACCCTAAAATAAAATTTATTAATTCTACCTGCAGTTGCTTTATATTTTCTAAAATAATGTTTATCAAAGCAATATGTGAATAAGTCTTTAAAAATGGGATCCAATGTCGCATGAAGAAAAGCAGTTATATCTATCTCTCCCCATCTAACTCTAGGAGGAAACACTGAAGTCCTTTCGCTATTCATTTTTATTTATTTTATTTATTTTTTGTTGTTAATCTCACCTGAGAATATTTTCCCATGACTTTTACAGAGAGTGGAAGGGAGGGGAGAGACAGAGAAATGTCGATGTGAAAGAGACACACAGACTAACTAACTGCCTCCCACACGTACCCTGACAGGGGCCAGGGGTCAAGCCTGTAACAGAGACAGAGCCCTTGCCCAGAACCACACCCGGGACCCTACAGCCCGAGTACGACACTCTGTCTACTGAGCTGAACCGGCCAGGGCCTTTCACTGTTTATTTTGATCGTTCACATCAATTCTCAAAATATTTTTAGGCTGCTATTTTTTTAATTTAACTATTTTACATTTCATTTATTCACTACTGTGCTTTACAGATATTTAGACCACTTCTCTCACCCTCCAGTTAGCCTCCGTTTTTCTCCCAACACAGTTATATAAACTTATTGTTAAAATTGTTAACCTCTGTTTACACTTTGAGGAATTTGTAAAGCCAAGAACTTTACAGTGATTATATGTCCTTTTATGTACGATTTCCTGCAGTTTCTCGTTTTTTTATTTCTTCATAAAATTTATTTTACAGTAATCTCCTTTTTTTAAGGTTTAGTAGAGCAGATCCTCTGTGAAATCTCTTATTTTTTCCAGAGATCTTTCTTTTGGAGTCTTCTATCTTCCCGCTACAAACCAGGCTGTATCTCAGACTTATTTCATGACCATCATCATAGGATTTTCTCAGACTATGCTTCTGCATCCCATTCTTTCTCCTGTTAATTTATGTCTTCATTTTTCTAGAATATGTTTTCATCAAACTTCATCGCGAAATAGAAGTCATGCAGAGAAGATGCACTTTTGCATACCTAAAAATGCATTTCCTCTGCGCCTCCACTTGAATTACAACTTGACTGAGTATAGAATACTTAATTGAAAGTCATTTTTCCTTAAACCTCTGAAGACTGTATCACTGCCATATCCCTAGCACAGCCTAGTAAAATTCCTAGTATATATTTGGGCTCAGCAAATACTTGTTGAATGTACTGATGAATGAATGTGATAGTTTTTCAAAAATTTTTTAAATTCTCTTCTGTTTCCATCCATATGTCTATCTTTTTCTCTCTTTCATTGTAGAAATCCCACCAATCACCACACAATACATACTAATCTTTTTTGCCTATTCATATTTAATAAAGAGGCTCTCGGAAAGCTGATTTGAGGATACAACACACATGAGTGCTTCTCCAAATATGTTCTTCCGCATCATCTGGGAACTTGCTAAAAAGGCATATTCTCTGGCTTTATCCCATCTTCAGTGAGTCAGAAACTCTGAAGATGGGATGGGACCAAGTAATCTGTTTTTATAAACCCTGCAGGTGACCCTAATGCACACAAAAGTTTGAGAACCACATATGTAGGAACAAAACTGGCATCCATTGCTTTTGGGTGACCTGGAGAGGAGTGAGTGTTTACACAGGGAGTTCTTTTCTTCAATGAGGAAATTTCAGGTCTCTTGCTCAGAGAGTAGATATCTTAACTGCTACCGTTCTGCTGGATGGTTGAGAAGGGGACACCGTGCCCATGCCTC
The DNA here is from genome assembly GCA_004026665.1 of Murina feae. Lineage (NCBI taxonomy): Eukaryota > Metazoa > Chordata > Mammalia > Chiroptera > Vespertilionidae > Murina > Murina feae. Next base: position 27,675 of record PVJC01020029.1, read on the forward strand.
TGATGTGATAAGTAGATGAACAAAGTGACTCTTAGATCTCTAGGGCTGCTGAAGGTTTTGAACAAGGAGCCATTGTTTCAATTCCCTGAGAGACCTGGCTGTTTGGGCCATTCAGTTTCCTGTACTCCTTTCTTAGACATATATCCTTTCCATAAACTCTCATCATTTGAGGTCACCTAACAGTTTTCTGTTCTTGATACATTCAAGTTTAAAATTCTAAACATTTTGTCATTAAATGTATTATTTAGATTACTTGGAACTCAAACAACCAAGCAGGAATGTCATAAACTCGGAAAACAAAATTCCAGCCCTTCATTTTAGAAAGTACGGGTGTGCCTTTCCCTCAAAGACCACTAGGTGGCACATTCTGCTCCACTTATAATCACTGTTCATGACTTCCCTTTTGGACGAATCTTTAATGGAGTTCCCTTAGCCTCTTGCGGCAATTCCTCAAGATCTTGTGAGAAAATGGTTGCACGTTGGTGACTCAGTCAGTCTTTGGTGACTCACTTCGTTACTCTTGCTGCTTGAGTAAAGAGTTGAATAATATCTTGTAATTGCTGACCACTCCGTCATAACTTGCATCTATTTTTACTTTGCCCAGCAAGAGATCTCAATACAAAATTCAATAAAATACAACACAATCATCTTAATATAGCATTTTGGTACAATATTACTAACCTTATCATTCTGAGGCTGTTCTCCCCCTTGCAATAAAATGAAGCTCAAAAGTTAAAGATAGTTCCTACAGAAAAATACTGAAAGTAGAGCAGTAACAATGGCCCTTTGGGTTTTATAGAAACTTTGTTTTTATAAATTTAAATAATATGCAAATCAGTATTTCATTGACTATCAACAGATTTCCTTTTTCTTATTCCCCCGTGTGTCTAAATTTTACTCAGCCTTTAAGAATCAGCTCATGCTGCATCACTTGCGACAAATCTTTACTAAAACCTCGCTCTAGCCTAAGTTGAATAGGGTGCCTCTCCTCACAGTTCTGCATACCTCTTGCATGGCACTAACCACACAATATTTTTTTTAGTTATACCCTCCTTAAAATGCAGAGCTATGTTGTAGTCATTTCTATGTCCTATTTCTATAGTATACAGGGGAGTAGGGTTTTTTTTTAAATATCTTTATTGTTCATATTGTTACAGTTGTTTGTCTTTTTTCCCCCATAGCTCCCTCCTCCCAGTTCCCACCCCATCCTCTGTCCCCCTCCCCCCCATCCTCATCCATAGGTGTACGATCATTGTCCATTCTCTTCCCGCACCCCCAACACCCTTTACCCCCGAAAATTGTTAGTCCACATCCTTTCTATGCCTCTGATTCTATTCTATTCACTAGTTTATTCTGTTCATCAGATTTCTTTTTCACTTGATTCTTAGATTCACTTGTTGATAGATATGTATTTGTTGTTCATACTTTTTTGTCTTTATTTTTTCTTCTTTCTCTTCTCAAAGGATACCTTTCAGTATTTCATATAATACTGGTTGGGTGGTGATGAATTCCTTTAGCTTTTTCTTGTCTGTGAAGCTCTTTATCCGACCTTCAATTCTGAACGATAGCTTTGCTGGGTAAAGTAATTTTGGCTGTAGGTTCTTGCTATTGGTCACTTTGAATATTTCTTGCCACTCCCTTCTGGCCTGCAAAGTTTCTGTTGAGAAATCAGCTGACAGTCATATGGGTGCCCCCTTGTAGGTAACTAACTGCTTTTCTCTTGCAGCTTTTAGGATTCTCTCCTTGTGTTTTGCTCTTGGCATTTTGATTATGATGTGTCTTGGTGTGGTCCTTCTTAGGTTCCTTTTGATTGGGGTTCTCTGCGCCTCCTGGACTTGGAAGTCTATTTCTTTCACCAGGTGGGGGAAGTTTTCTGTCATTATTTCTTCAAATAGGTTTTCAATATCTTGCTCTTTCTCTTCTTCTGGTACCCTTATAATTCT
>PVJC01020030.1:0-29612 GCA_004026665.1 Murina feae
GGTGAACAGGGGTGTCGAATCTCTTTGACTACTTCCTGCTGGAAAGGGACGGCGTCCAAAGGGTTAACATCCCGTTTCTTCCTCTTGGAGAGGTTGGTAGGGAATTCTTCTGGCTTGCAGGATCATCTGAAGTTTAAAGGCATCTAGACGGGATGAGATAAAGCGAGTTAACAGATTTAGAAGACATGGTCCTAGGGTTATGGCTATGAGTAGCATTAACAGTGACCCTGTCAGTGGAAGGAGCCATTTCCAGACTCCCCCCTATGTAGTCCGGGTCTCAGATAACTCCTGTCTTATTTTTGAAGCTCGATCAGCTAGTTTCTTGGCCCTATCCCTTACAATACCAGACTGGTTAGCATAAAAACAGCATTCTTCCTCAAGGAACAGGCACAGCCCCACTTTCTCCGCTGTGAGAAAGTCTAGTCCTCTTCGATTCTGGAGAGTGACAGCTGCCAGTGAGTCAATCTGATCCTGTACTGCAACAATACTTTGAGCTATTTCCTCCAAACTGTCAGCAAGATCTTTGGATAGACTCTGATAGTAGGAGAGGGAAGTTGCCAATCCCCCTATTCCAGTGCTAACCCCTGCTGAAATGCCAAGTGTTATAAGGAGAGGGATTAGCTGGACTGCTCTTTTGTACTGGATATGGTATGTTACTGGGACAAGTAAGGACTGATTGTTGGGGGCAATGTCTATCTCAGGAGCTAGGTAAACCAGAGTGCAGGTTCTAGTCCAGTTGTTAGGTAGACAGAGATAGGTATTGGTGCCACAGAGGAAGAAAATTCCCTGGGTCTCCATACAGAAGGTATTTTCAATGGTAAAGAGGTGTGTGAGCTTGCTATTCTCCTATTCCTAGACAGAGAGAGTTCCTGCCAAGGTTGCCCCTGTTAGGGGCTGAAAGGGGAACCCCAGAGGGCTGCGTTTCTGGTCCAAGGACCAATTTCCTTCCCTCTGCCTTCACCCTCTCTCTCTCTCCTCTGAGGTGAGGAGGGTTTGCAGTAACTGTTGGCAGTCATAACTATTTACCCTCTGTTTAGGGAGGCAGAATGTAAATTATTTGCTCTTCCTGGTTTTTCTGGCCTGTATTATTTCCTTTAATTCCCTTGGAACATTTCTCTTCTCTTTCTTATCACATACACAATCTTTATAAATTTTATACTTTTAAATTAGCCTTTAAACTTTCTTTCTATGTCCTTTAAAAATACATAACTATGCCTCAGACCTTTTACACAGCAATTTCCTATTCTTAATATACTTTAAATGTACTTTTTAAAGAAAATATAACTAGACCTTCTGTGATATTGGAAGGGTTAATGAAAACAAAACGGGGCAGAGAGAACTTACTGTGCTTAGTAGCAGCTTGTGGCCTTGTATAGTTCAGATAAGTAAAAATTAACAAAAACCTATCTCTCCCTGCCGACACCCACACACCACACACACATACAAAAACTTTTCTGTATTAACTATTTTCTCTGTTCTTAGCTGCATAATTTGGAATGGAGGTCCTCCATGTATTTTATAATGGAAGGACAGACTAGAATCAGACCGTGTGTGCAGGGAGATGGGGGCTGCTGTGTAGCTTGTAGATGAGAGGGGAAGACAGAGCCAGCACTCCCTTGCTAGGGCTGGATTTGTCTGATTTAAGAGGGAAAAGGTAAAGTTAAGCGTTTGGTCCAGTAAGGGCAGAAGAGCTCTCCTCCTGGGACTAGCCTTGGGTTCCGGTGGCACTCATAAAAAGACAAAATGAGAATTATTAGAAAGATAAAAACAATAATTATCCAGAAATACCAGAGCATTTTGCCTTTAAAAGAAGATAAGAAAGAAAGGTTAGTGTAGGAAGAATTCAGCAAGGCCTTTCTGAATTCCTTGGAGCAGGTTGATCAGCCAGGTCTGTTGTTCTCCTGAGGGTGATCCGCAGGGGGTGTTTCTGGTCAGAGGTCACCTTCCACTCAGGCTGGGTGTCCCTTGGCTGGTGGGCTGCTTTCAACCGAGAGTGGTGAATCCAGTTGTTCAGTCCTGCAACCTTGAGAGCTGTGGGAGTGGTTAGTATGACTGGATAGGGTCCCTTCCAAATTGGCTTAAGGGGCTCTTTTTTCCAGTCTTTTACCCAAACCTGGTCTCCAGGTTTACAAGGATGTACAGCTGTTCCTAGAGAGATGGGCAGTTGGTCAGTAACCCACCTGTGGATCTCAAGAACAGTTTTTCCAAGTCCTTGTAGTTGCTTCTGGATTTCTAAGTTTGCTATTTCCCCCAAATCTCCCTTTGGCCGAATTAAGGGAGGGGGTCTTCCATACAGAATTTCAAAGGGAGAGAAAGCCACCCTGGCCCTCGGAGCACAGCGTACCCGCAGGAGTACAAGAGGCAAAATATCTGTCCAGGGTAAGTTTGTCTCCTGGCATAGCTTAGCCATAGCCTGCTTTAGAGTCCGGTTCATGCGCTCTACTTTCCCTGAACTCTGAGGCCTGTAAGCTGTATGTAGGTTCCATCTAATTCCTAAAGCCTTGGTTACCTGTTGTACTATTTCTGCTACAAAGGCTGGGCCATTATCAGACCCTATGGTCAGAGGCATTCCATACCGTGGAATTATATCCTTCACCAATGCCTTAGTGACTTCCCTTGCCTTTTCTGTGCGAGTGGGATATGCCTCTACCCAGCCTGAAAAAGTATAAACAAAGACTAGTAGGTATTTATTTCCTCTGCTAGGCCCTAGTTCTGTGAAGTCTACTTCTAAGTCCTCAAAGGGAGCTTGCCCACAGGGCTGGACTCCTATCGGTCCCACAGGACCCTGTTTGGCATTGTTCTGAGCACAAAGGAGGCAACGCTGAGAGACTGAGGCACACAAGGAGGGAAGACGGGCAATTAGGTAACATCTGCCTAACAAAGCTTCTAGAGCAGTCTTTCCTAAATGAGTAAGTTCATGCTGCTAGAGGACTACCTTATGAGCTAACTGTTCTGGGACATGGACCCTATGATCTGGGAGTATCCACCAGCCTTCCTTTGTCCTCTTGGCCCCTTCTTGCTGAGCCCATTCCTCCTCCTGCGGAGTGTACTTTGGAGGTTCAGGTAATTCGGAGGCCAACATGATCCCTACTGGTGCCGCTTGTCCTTGGGCAGCCTACTTTGCTGCGGCGTCAGCACGCTGGTTTCCTTCTGACACTGAGTCTTTCCCTTTCTGATGACCTTTGCAATGAATGACAGCTATTTCTTTAGGCTCCCAAACTGCTTCTAGTAACTTTAAAATCTCATTTTGATTTTTGATTCATTTTCCTCCTGCTGTCAGGAGCCCCCTTTCCTTGTATATAGCCCCATGAATATGCAGGATAGCAAAGGCATAACGTGAATCAGTGTAAACATTGGCACGCTTATCCTTCCCAGACCAGCGAGAATTCTTTCTCTAATTCAGGTTCTAAAGGTGAGGCCTTTGACTGAGGGGCATAAAGTCTTCATTCTTCCTCCCGGGGCACTGCTAAGGACAGGATCATTGGAGAAGTCTCCTCACTTAGGCGAAGCTGTGCTGAGCCATTTGGAGCAAAAGTGATTTCTGCCCCCATTTTGGATAAAAGGTCTTTACCCATCAGAGGTACTGAACAGTCTGGCAAATACAGGAATTCATGAATTACTCGGTGGCTGCCAAGTTGGCATCGGCAAGGCTGGCAGAATGGTCTACAGGTCTGATCCCCTGTAGCTCCAATAATGGTGACCTCCTTCCCTGAGAGAGGCGCTACTTTCTGTGTGACTACTGAGTGCTCTGCTCCTGTATCAACCATAAAGTCCACAGTCTGGCCCCCAATTTTCATTCTGACCATGGGCTCTTGGGGGCCCAGCTGAAAAGAGTCCGGTCTGTCCTAGTCAGAGTCAGCTGCTGCCAGCCCAATAAGGTCTGCTTCAGGCAGTTCTGACTGGTAGCGACTGGGTGGAAAAGGGGACCCTATCTTCTTGCTTCGCCGCTTGGGACATTCATTTTTCTAGTGCCCTGTTTCCTTACAATAGGCACACTGGTCCTGTCTTAGACTTGCTCTTCCTTTCCCTCCTGATCTGTCTTCTTGCTTCCCTTTTTGGGCTGTCTGGGGGCCTGAACCTCTGAAAGCCGCTGCTATCACATTGGCCCTTTTTTTGAAAACCTCAGAGGTTTTAGCCATATTGGTGGGCTTCTTGGCTCCGGCCTGACCCCCTGGAGGAAAGCCAGCCGATATCTTTCTAGCCTGGCCTTTCCGTCTTCCGAGTTTGGGGACCAATTAGGTTCCTCACCAGGGAGGGCCTCCCTGGCCCATCTGTCTGTGTCTAATGTCCCTGCCGGGCCTGGGTCTGGAGCCACTTCTGAGCCTCTGTCATCACTCTCATGCGCTCCTCAGTGTTAAAGAATGCAAAAAGGAGCTGCTTGCAGTCCACCCAGGTGAGCTTCTGGATCTGGAAGATCATTTCTAGGAGATCTACCATGGCCTGAGGTTTTTCAGAATAAGCTGGGGTGTGTTGCTTCCAATTCAGAATGTCAGTTGTGGTAAAGGGCTGATAATAATAGACCGGCCTTCCTTCCTGTAAGATCCCATCTTCACCAAGCACTTGGGCACCCCGAATCTCCCTGAGAGGCATCTGATGTACCGGCCGTTGTTTGGGCCCTTGATCAGCTGAACGCAAGCACTGCCCAACTGGCTCTGGAGTGCCTGGTGGAGGGGAGATGGAGGGAGGTGGTGTTTGCAGACTTTCCGGACCCTCCAGGCTAGTAGGGGGGGCACTGTGCTGCCTGTGGCTCATATGGAGGTGGTAACACTGGTGGAACTTCCTCAGAGGAGTCCAGAAGAATAGGGGGTTGAACTTCTTTCTGAGGGACCTGCTCCTGCCCTGCCTGCCTCTCCTTAGCCTGCTCCTGCCCTGCCTGCCTCTTCACTCCTGCTCCTGAAACCTTACTCTGTCCCTTCTTGCATACACAGAACTGGACCCAAGGTGGCAAGGTTTGAGCAATTTCTAACCAGCTGTCTATGTAGGGAAACTGATCTGGGTGTCCCGGATCTCCTGTGACTACATTCCACACTGCCCTGACCAATCCTACATCTAAAGAGCCTTCCGAGGGCCAGCCAACCCCGAAGGCTGGCCATTCCACTTCACAGAATTTCCTCAGTGTTTCAGAATTCATTTTAATTCCATAATCTCCATCAAATCCCTTTTTAAAAAATTTTCAACATACAGTTGAGAACAGTGGGTTTACTCTGTCCCGACCCCATGATGATCGGTGGCGCGAGACAGACAAGGGAAGGGGTGACCTGTTTTCACAGATCCTCACTCAGATGCCCACCTGGCCACGTCCCTTGGGAGCTTAGATTCATCTTAGCTAAGGTGCACCCGTATAAACCCCGAGCCTGGTCACCTCCACGTGGGGGGTGAGTCACCGTTATACCTTATGACGAATCTCGGAACCGCAGGTTGGGGCCCACTCGGACTCCGTAACCGAGGTCGTGGAGCCACACAAAGGAGAGGAGAGGGCAGGCCCCCTCCCTCCACACTCACGCACTTTCACCAGACATTCACTCAGAGTTTAACCAACAATCCACCCAATTCCTGATTTGCCTGAGGAAGCCCTATGGCTTCCAGGGAGGTGATCAGTCTCCCCTTCCACTCACTTGGAGTGGGCTGAACTGACGGGGCCCCTACCTTACCGATTCTGTCGACAGGTCCAGAAGTGTCCGTCCACTCTCTCCAGATGCTGGCCGGGTCCTGGGCTGAGGTCCGGGAGCGTCCAGAGTCCCCCAGTTTAATTCTGCTAATTCAGCAGAGTGGCGCCTCCCGAAGGCCTGTCCAATGCTCCTGGGCCCCCACCAGAGGCCAAAAAGCCAAGCATGGGTTGGTTTTCCCGGCCAATGCACCAAATTATGTTACAGAGAACCGGAATAATCAAACAATGCAGGAGAGTTTGGAGTTACACTTTATTCACCACGGTGGGCTTAGAGAAAATGAATTCAAATTCTAAGCAAGCCTACAAGCAGAACTTCCCCTTTTTATTAAGGAGCTAGCCCTCTGTGCAGTTAGTGGTTATCTCGCTGCTAGCCTTGAAAACTATACAATTCTATCCAATTAAAAAATGCACCTGGCATGGCATTGAGGGTATGGGCTTATCTAGTCTCTGGCCTACAAGGTCAGACAGCTAAGTTTATTGTCCTCATTATTCGAGCAGACTAAGGCAGGCTAGAAAGCAAAGTTATCTTTTAGAATAAGAGAAACAGCAGAGCATTCCAAATAGCAGTTTTTATAAAACAGGGGTTTGCCTTCTCAAAGTATCAATATCTTTAAATGTTGATATACTGTTATATCAAAGTTTCATCAATTTATAGTTTAATAGTATATATACTACATAATCAAATTTTCAGTCTTTCACAGCACATTAACAAAGTTACTAGGAAAACTAGACTACCACACCAAAGATGTTAGAGTGCACAAAATTCTGATTGGGAGTCAAAATCAACGAGTGTTATTTTCTTTAGGAAATAATTCTACCAAAAACATGGGAATAGAAGTAATTTTAAACGTTAAAGACATAGTAAGTGCATGATTGACTTCATATTGCCATTTAGTATGCTTTGTGTTATCTTCTATATACATGTATATTAAAGCCTGATGTGCAAATTGTCCCCATGGGAGTTATACCGGGAGATCAGTTGCTCACTATGATGTGCACTGACCACCAGGGGGTGGCGCAGAACGAAGGAATGCCCCAGCCAGAAGACCCTGCTTGGCCCTGATCACTGGCCAGGACTAGGGACCCTACCCGTGCATGAATTTCATGCACCGGGCATAGTAGGATATAAAAATTCCCCATCTATGGAATGTTAAGCTAATACCCAAAACAATCAGAACCTCCATATTCAATATTCCACTATTCTCTGGTTGCACCAATTAGCATCCAGCAAATGATTTCACCTCTTTAAAAAGTAAATATAAAAGCACATATACTTTAAAAATGGAATGAAGCCTGGCCAGTGTTGCTCAGTGGTTGAGCATCGACCTATGAATCAGGAGTTCACGGTTCATGCCCAAGTTGGGAGGCGTGCAGGAGGCAGCTGATCAATGATTCTTTCTCATCATTGATGTTTCTATTGCTCTCTCCCTCACTCTTTTTCTCTGAAAACAATAACAAGTATATATTTAAAAAATAAAAATGTGATGAAGTGGAGTTTCCTTCTTAAAAAGGTCTCTAGAGCTACTTAAAATTTGTATTTACGTAATAATTGATAAAACTATTTCTCTGGATTGTATAAGAAGGGAGGCGGGTTACTGATAAGACATGGTATATGATATTAATCAGACTTGGCTTTTTCCCCTGCTTCATCAGAGTCTGGACTCCCTCAGTTTTAGTTTGCTCGTTTTCTGCAGGTGGCTTCCTTCATTTTTCGGTTAGCCACTTGACTGGTTTCCCTTTGCTTCCCTTTCCCCTTTTGTTTCGCACTTTTTTTTTTTTGTCTGCAGATTTGTCCTTTCCTTCTGCCTTTTTTTGGTTTTGTTTCCACTTTTGCAGGTTTTTAGTTAAACTCGCAAATCTTCTCTTGGAGTCCTTTGATGACCCCTGGGCAGAGCTGACCTTGCTCCTGGGCATCCTGGCCAGTGAGCCTTCCAGCCATGCACTGAGTACCCTAACTAAACTGGGAAGCTGGGCTGCCTGGCTGCTGCTGCTCCTCCTGCTTCCCCGGCTACTGGGACCTCCTATCAACAGATTTTAAACCAATATTCTCAGTTTCCAGAAATATTTAAACATTGTATATATCCAAAGGTTATTTTAAAATTTGTTTTTAGGATATCAATATTCTTAACTTTTTTGCATTATGTAAGAAAAAAATTTAAATGTAGATTAATACATAGCTAGCTGTATTATCCTTTTAATTATTTTAGAAAGTTTAGTTCCATTGTCTTTCAAGTAAAAAAGCCAAATATAAAGTTTGAAAATAATAATGAGGAATTAAAAAAAAACAACTTTATTGTAGAAAGTTTTACATATGTCCCCCTTCATCCCCTTCTAGCCCACCCCAGGCCTTCACCACTCTATTGTCTGTGCCCATGAGTTATGCATATATGCTTACAAGTTCTTTGGTTGATCCTTTTTCACCCACCCACCCATTCTTATAGACTCTGGATCTGTATTGTTCATCAGTTTATTTTGTTCATTAGATTCCACATATGAGTGAGATCATGTGATACTTGTCTTTATTTGGCTTATTTTGCTTAGCATAATACTCTCTAGGTCCCTCCATGCTGTCTTAAAGAGTAAGAAATCTTTTTTACTGCCGCATTGTCTTCCACGGTATAAATACACCACAGTTTTTTTGCCACTCATCTACTGATGGGCACTTGGGCTGTTTCCAGATCTTAGCAATTGTAAATTGCATGCTATAGAAACAGGGGCACATCCGTTCTTTCTAATTGGTGTTTCGGGTTCTTTAGGATATATTCCTAGAAGTAGGATTACTGGTCAAATAGCAGTTCCATATTTAATTTTTTGAGGAAACTCCATACTGTTTTCCATAATAGCTGCATTCCCACCGGCAGTGTACTAGGGTTCCCTTTTCTCCACATCCTGCCAGTGCTTGTCATTTGTTGATAGTAGCCATTCTGACAGGTGTGAGGTGATATACCTCATTGTTTTAATTTGCATCTCTATGATGATCAATGACTTTGAGCATTTTTTCATATGTCCCTTGGCCATATGTATGTCCCCTTTGGAGAAGTGTCTATTTAGATCCTTTGCCTATTTTTTAATTGGATTATTTGTCTTCCGTTTATTAAGTTGTATGAGTTATTTATATATTTTGGATATTAACCCTTAATCAAATGTATCATTGCCAAGTATGTTCTCCCATACTGTGGACTGACTCCCTTTTTATTTTGTTGATGCTTTCTTTTGCTGTGCAGAAGCTTTTTATTTTGATGTAGTTCCATTTGTTTATTTTCTCCTTAGTTTCCTTTGCCCTAGGAGATGTACCCACAAACATATTGCTATGACATATGTTTGATATTTTGCTACCTATGTTTTTTCCTAAGATTTTTACAGTTTATGACTTACATCTAAGTCTTTTATCCATTTTGAGTTTATTCTTGTGAATGGTGTAAGTAGGTGGTCTAGTTTCACTTTTAGGTATGTATCTTTCCAATTTCCCCAATACCATTTGCTGAAGAGATTATCTTGACTCCATTGTATGCTCTTGCCTCTTCTGTCAAATGTTAATTGAATATAATGGCTTGGGTCGATTTCTGGGGTCTCTGTTCTGTTTCCATTGATCTATATGTCTGCTTTTTCTTGTCTTTTTTTAAATAGCCATTTCAACAGGTGTGAGATGATATCTCATTAATTATTTTTTAGATAAGGACTCTTTTTAAAAAAATCCTCACTTGAGGATGTGTTTGTGTGTATTTTTAATTGATTTTAGAGGGAGAGAGTAAAGGGAGTGGGAGAGAATATTGATCGGTTGCCTCTCATACATATCCCAGTCAACTGGGGGATCAAACCTGCAACCTAAGTATGTGCCCTGACTGGGAATTAAATCTGCAGTTGTGTGGCTTTTTAAATTCTTTATTTATGAAAGTTTTATATATGTCTCCTTTTGCCCCCATTGATTTCTTCATATATATATTTTATTATTGACTTTTCACAGAGAGGAAGGGAGAGGGACAGAGAGCTAGAAACATCGATCAGCTGCCTCCTGAGCACACTCCCTACTGGGGATGTGCCTGCAACCAAGGTACACGCCCTTGACTGGAATCAAACCCAGGACCCTTTAGTCTGCAGGCTGATGCTCTATCCACTGAGCCAAACCAGTCAGGGCCCCCATTGACTTCTTCCCGCCCACTCCCGCTCCCCAGCACATGCCCCCATCTCCCTATTGTCTGTGCCCATCAGTCATGCTTATATGCATAAATAAAAGTCCTTTGGTTGATCTCTTACCTTTTCCTCTCCTTCCCTCTGAGGTTTGATGATCTTTTCGATGCTTCTATGTCTCTGGATCTATTTTTGTTCATCAGTTTATATTGTTCATTATATTCCACAAATGAGTAAGATCATGTGATACTTATCTTTCTCTGACTGGCTTATTTCGCTTAGCATAATGCTCTCCAGTTCCATACATGCTGTTGCCAATGGTAACAGTTCTTTCTTTTTTACAGCAGTGCAGTATTCCATTGTGTAGATGTACCACATGTTTTTAATCCACTCATCTGTTGATGGGCACTTAGGCTGTTTCCAAATCTTAGGTCTAATACATTTTGTCACTTCTGAGGATATTAATGATAGTTTCTTGGAATTTTGTCTTCTCCTTGAGTAGTTTCTGCTCACTCCCAACTTTCTTTTTCTTTTATTTATTTATTTTTTATTGTTTATTTTGCTCTCTCACCTATTAGATACTTTCCTCAAATGTCTAGCAGTCCTCAGCCATCCTCATTTAAAGGTATACTTTACTAAAAACTGAGTGAGAGGTACAAGCTCATGAGTTATTATAGTCTTCACAATAAGGGGACTTAGCTGGTTTTTTCCCTGGAGAAGACCTGGTGTCAGAATATCTTTGTAAGTCTTTTCTCTTGAGTTCTCAAAGAAGGATTCGGCTAAGGACTCTGGAGGTTCTGGCCTTTAACAGGGGGAAAAGAGTTGAGAAACGGTGCTGTCTCTATATAGACAGTATGTGAAGATTACCTACTGCCCTGTTAAAGGTAAGATACCTCCCCTCAATTGTGTATAGATACCTTAAAAAAAAATCTGTACAGAATAAACTTCTGCTGGGGATAGAGAGGAGCAGGAGTAGTGGCTAGTTTATGTGACCAAGCTGTGGAGAGGGATGAGGAAATCAGGGAGGCTTAACTGCTAAAATAGACTTGCAGCCAATCCTCATTCTTACCCCATTTTCAGAGGCACCTAGCACTCTCAATTCTTGAGCCCATTGGTGATTTCTACAGAGTTAATATCTTCCTGTAAAGCCTATGCAGAGTGCCAGTCTTCACAGTACTTTCCATTGTTTAAAATTTTGTTTCTTTTTCCTCCATTACTATTTTCTTGGTTCAGTTTATGCAGCCTTTAAAAAAGTAGTTTTAGTAAAGCTTGGAGAGAGCAAGGTGCAAAATGTATGTGTCTAATTTTTCCACAGAAACCTTAAAATAAATTTTAATAACTTTGAAATTTTAAAGAGTAGTACTCATGCACCAAAAGTTCAAGGGGTCCAAAAGGCCAAACCTTATAAGATATTTTTCTTCTTCAGTACATGTAATGTACTAAATTATTATGATAATTTAAATTTATACAGATGCCAAATGGAATGTTTCAGAGGTTACTCAACATGATATAGTAACGGATTAAATGCAGAAATACATATGATTTCTGTTCTTTTCTAGTAAGTCAAATGCTGAAGAGGTCTGAAAAATGTAAAACCATGCCACTGTTTTAATTTTTTGAAATGTTTTTCTTTTTTTCCCCTTTATTGATTAAGATATTACAAATGTGACTTTATCCCCTCAATGACCCCTCATCACCCCACTCCTACCCTCACCCTCTGTTGTCCACATCCATCGCTTATGCTTATATGTATGCATACAAGTCATTTGGTTGATCTCTCCCCTTCGCTCCCACTCTCCCCTACCTTCCCTCTGAGTTTTGAGCATCTGATTGATGCTTCTCTGTCTCTACATCAGTTTTTGTTCATCGGTTTATGTTGTTCATTGTAATCCACAAGTGAGTGAGATCATGTGATATTTCTCTTTCTCAGACTGACTTATTTCACTTAGCATAATACTCTCCAGCTCCATCCATGCTGTTGCAAATGGTAGAAAGTTCCTTTTTGCAGCAGCATAGTATTCCATTGTGTAAACATGCCAAAGTTTTTTAATCCACTCATCTGCTGATGGGCACTTAGGCTGATTCCAAATCTTAGCTATGGTGAATTTTGCTGCTATGAACATAGGGATGCATATATCCTTTCTGCTTGGTGTTTCTGGCTTCTTGGGATATATTCCTAGAAGTGGAATCACAAGGCCAAATGGGAGTTCCGTCTTTAGTTGTTGTTGTTTTTTAATATATTTTATTGATTACAGAGAGGAAGGGAAAGGATAGAGAGTTAGAAACAGTGATGAGAGAGAAACATCGATCAGCTGCTTCCTGCACACCCCCACTGGGGATGTGCCTGCAACCAAGGTACATGCCCTTGACTGGTATTGAACCTGGAACCCTTGAGTCAGCAGACTGACACTTCATCCACTGAGCCAAACTCATTAGGGCCATTTTTAGTTTTTTGAGGAAACTCCATACTGTTCCCCATAGTGGCTGCACCAGTCTGCATTCCCACCAGCAGTGAACAAGGGTTCCTTTTTCTCTGAATCCTCGCCAGCATTTGTCATTTATTGATTTATGATAGCCATTCTGACAGATGTGAGAAGGTATCTCATTGTTGTTTTGATTTGCATCTCTTGGATGATTAGTGACTTTGAGCATGTTTTCTGAAATGTTTATTTTCATTAAAAATGCCTTATTTATAGTAATGTGGTTTTATTGTTATTTTAATTCCATTTATAAATATTTTAAAAATCTGAGTTTTCATTTCTAATATGATGACTATCAATAGTTGTAAACTATATAAACAAAAACTTTGTGATTCTCAGTAATATTTAAAAGAATAAAAGGTCATGAGACCAAAACTGTTGAGAACTTCCAGAGAATCTAATCTAATAAAAGAGTAATATACAAATTAATCGCCACTCCAAGACACCTGAGCCACGCCCACCAGCCAATCAGAGCGACCATATGCAAATTAACCCAACCAGGATGGCGGCTGGAAGCCATGGAGCTAGAGCAACAGGAGGCTTCTGTTGCACCAGGAGTAAACTGCCTGCCTAGGCTGGCTGGGCCTCTTCTCAAGGCAACAGTGTTTCAATTATAGAAGTCACGGAGCTGAAACAAACAGGAGGCATTGTGCCTGCCTAGGCCTCTGCTCAAAGCAACAAAGTTTCAATCATCCTATCTAATAAAAGAGCAATATGCAAATTGACTGTCACTCCAAGGCACCTAAGCCACGCCTCCCAGCCAATCAGAGTGGCTGTATGCAAATTAACCCAGTCAAGATGGGGGCTGGCAGCCATGGAGCTAGAGCAAACAGGAGGCTTCAGTTGCCTGCCTAGGCCTCCGCTCAAGGTAACAAAGTTTCAATTATAGAAGATAAATAAACCCCAGAAACCTGATTCCTGGAAGCCTCGCTGGGATGTTGGGTCAGCTGTAGGCAGCCTGAAAGCCTAAAAATGGCCCTCAACCCCTCACCCAGGCTGGCCACACCCCCATGGGGTGAGGGTCCCCACTGGGGGGAGCTTGGCCAGCCTGCAAACAGCCATCAGCCCTTCACCCAGGCTGGCCAGACATGCCAGCAGGTGGACATCCCCTGAGGGGTCCCAGACTGAGAGAGGGCACAGGCCGGGCTGAGGGATCCCCCCGAGTGCACAATTTTTTGTGCACCGGGCCCCTAGTAGAAGATAAACCCCAGAAACCTGATTCCAGCCAGCCTTGCTGGGACCTTGGGTGAATGGAAGCTGTGGGCAGCCTGAAAACGGCCCGCAGCCCCTCACCAGGCTGGCCACTCCCTCATGGGGTGAGGGTGCCCACTGGGGGGCTTGGCCAGCCTGCAAACAGCCATTAGCCCCTCACCCAGGCTGACCAGGCATGCCAGCATGTGGACCTCCTCTGAAGGGTCCCAGACTGCAAGAGGGCACAGGTACTCCCCTCCGAGTGCACAAATTTTTGTGCACCGGGCCCTTAGTTGTATATATAAATTGAAACTGAAACCTGAGTTTAACAATATAAACACATTCAACATTCCACTGTTTTTATGTTTATACTAGAGGCCCAGTGCATGAAATTCCTAGTTCTAGCCTGTGATCTGGGCCATCTTCTGCCCTTTCGCCAGTTCCCAGTTCTGCCCTGCCACCGCCACCAATCAGTCGAAGCCTGTGGGGAGGCACCAAGAGGTCAGCCATTCTGCCCACTTGCCAGTCCCCAGTCTTGCCCTGCCGCCACCAACCAGTTCCCCATGGTTGCCTGTTCGCCATGCTGCGATCAGAGCCTGTGGGCCAGGATTCAGGGGGAGGGACAGAGAGGTGGTCAATGCAACTCATAGCAACTGGTCGAGCAGTCGTTCCAGTCGTTATGGTTGCTGGGGCTTTAATTATATAGGATATATATACATGTCCTATAAACATACTCTATAATGTATCTGTAGTATTATATGTCATTGGGGATGGGGGACAGTTAGGAAAAAAAGGTTAAAAGGCTCCTTGGGAGCGGATGATAATGAAGAAGAGATTGAGAAACACTATGTTGGAGATCCCCTTAGAGCATGATTCTTTTTTTTTGGTTAGTATTTCTCCTATCTCAGGCCTGTCCATAATACACACTATAGAATAGAGGGTGTAACCACAATACCTTGTTAGGGGTCCTATAGGTTCCTTAAAGAGAGAGCAGGCTTGTTGAGGCTTTTAGCAGCCAGGCAGTCCATGCCTGGTTTCAGTCAAGGTGCTTGGCTCATCTATGACTCAGCTCCAGCCATTAGTTGCCATGCCAGAATATGAGTTGCCTAATTTTCCAAAATTTTAAAAAAAGAAAAGTTAGAAATCTAAGGTTTAATGTGAAATGTATTCTTTTTAAATATTATGAAACTAATTAGAATCATTTTTAAGCAATGTATACATCAGTCAAAACCTGTATGAGCTAGCCGCCCCCTTCACATTACACACTGGTATAGTTTCTTCTGGTATGAAGGAAGGTGGCTCCAAAATATGACTCCTATACAGTTTTCTGAACTCAGAATCATCTTGCTCCTTCTTAAATAACTTCAGTTCTCGATATTCCTGTCCCAGGAGGCTAACATGTTCTGTTTTTGGTTAACTCTAATTGTTTGATGTTTCTGCCTCATGGAAAGCAGAAATGTATCTTCTCACTTTCACCTAGAGCTCCTGGTTTGCCCTGTGAGACCACATAGAATAAGACTCTTGTGTGACAAGTTTTCAGATTTGTGATTTTGGCTATGAATCAAATTTCCATTTGTCCAGAAACAATAGGGTTTGAATCTTCTCTGTCTCTTAAATAGCTCTGTGATCTTGAGGCTTATTACTTTAACCTGTTTATGCTCCAGTTTGTCCATTTTTAAAAGAAGCATATTACTGCCCTTGTTGTGGACCAATATTTGCGAGAATAAGACCACCAACTCCAATTAGGTCTTAAGAAGCAGGCGAGGATTTATTGAGTGAGCTGGCCAGCTGACTCTACTGCAAAGCAATCTCCACGCAGGGAGCTGTTCGCCTCCAGCTGTTCGCCTCCAGCAGCCGAGGCTTTATTCACAGAAACCACAAATATCCCAAACATTGTTACAAGGTCTATTCAGGGTTTTGACACACAGATGTAAACTTAGTGTTATGTCTGGTTACCCATCCTTGTTCTTCATATCCTTGGTTTCTTATCAGATTACAAAGAACTCTGGGGCACGGCTGGGAACAGCTTTGAAAATTTTTCTACTGACATTTAACTCATTACACCCTAACTGGGTGACTCACTTGGTTAGAGTGTGGTCTAGTACACCAGAAGGTTGCAGGTTCCATACCCAGTCAGGGCACATACCTAGGGTGCAGATTCAATCCCCTGGTCAGGCAAGTATGGGAGGCAACTGATTGATGTTTCCTTCTCACCTTGATGTGTCTGTTTCTCTTAAGAAAAAAAAAAAAAGGCGGGAAGAGGGTCCTAATATATGGTGACAGGAAAAGTTTTGACTTTGGGTAGTGGGCACATGGTGCAATGTACAGATCAGAAACCCACACCTGAAACTATATGTTCATGTTGACCAATGTCACCAAAAAAATAATAATAATTAAAAAGAATTTTTTTAAAGCAAAAACATATCCTCAGATGAGGATTTAAAAAAAAAAAAGTCAGCCATGGCAGTGTGACTTTTGATAATAGGTATGTGATGTAATTCTAGCCATTGAGACCTGATGAGAAATCTAATGGGAATTGGGTTGGGGTCATTCTGGAAAAGGTTTCCTTTTTCCTAAAACAGAGGCACATGAAAAGATGGCCTCATCTTTTCTTCCGGTTATTGCTGACCCTGGGTAAGAAGCTTGTTTCACTCTCATGACACCTGGGTGTTAGGTGGGGGCATCATCTGACAATGGAAGAGTGAAGACATAGGTTGGTTCTTGGACACATTGTTGAGGTACTGACCTACCCAATCCTGGAACTGGCCTTTCCTCCTAATTTCTTATTATATGATAAACTTTTCTTATTGTTACAATGTTTGAGTTGCATTTTTTTTTAGCTAAAATAATCTTAACAGATAAAGAAGTCAAGTTACTTAATTCTCTTGTGGCTGGCAAATTGGATAAAAAGTATTTAACCTCATGGAGTTATTAGGAATAATTGAAAAATATAGGTAAAAGGCACTTTGTAATTGTAAAGTAATTCTGCATATTTATAGTTCTGTTACATTACCACAGTATCTGTTGGCAGTGGACAGAATGTTTCACAGAGAGTGAAACTGCCTGGCTTTGCTAATTACCAATTGTATTAATATTGTGCAGGTCACTGGATCTTTTAATTATTCCTCTCTAAAACATAATAAATGATCTTTATAATTCTGTGAAAGGAATGAGTCTGAGCATTGTGGGATTCCCACCTGAAAGCCCTTGTATAGATTAAGGCAGTGGGTACAAATCAGTAACTCTCTTATTGTTTTGAAACATTGATGTGAGAGAGAAACACTGATAGGTCGCCCTGCTGGGGATCAAACCTGCCCCCCTTTGGTGTACAGGACAACAGTTCAACCAACTGAACTACACTGGCTAGGGCAATAAGTAACTCTTTTAATTGAGGAAAGCATAATTTATTAACCAATCATGTTTGGGGTGCTTCCATTTTCACAGTGGTTCTGATCTTGGTGTCTTGAGAAACTAGGTAAGCTCTACCATCAGTATACTTGCTGGTTGTAAATATCAACTCTCATAGCTTTATGCAGTTATGCAGATATATGTTTTGTTGTTGTTAATCTTAACCCAGAGATACTTTTCCATTTTTATTTTATTTTTTTAGAGAGAAACAGTGAAAGGGGGGGGGGGAGAAAGAGAGAGATAAGAGAGGGAGAGGGAGAGAAACATCGATGTGAGAGAGACACATCAATTCATTATCTTCTTCATGTTCCAACTCAGCCAGACCTGTGATCAGACCTGCAACTGAGGTGCTTGCTCTTGACCGTGAATTGAACCCAAGACCCTTTGGTCCATGGCTGACACTCTAACCACTGAGCAAACTGACTAGGGCTCATGTAACACTTTTTAGATGTAGAACATCATACTCAGTTTTATTCCTAGACGTAGAGGGACAATCACAGAAGAATCCCAGAATGTATATTTTTCCATTCATTTGGCAAGTTTTGTTTAGATTTTGTAAGTCCTGTTAAGAGATTGTTTTGAGTTCTGACACCAAATAGTAGATGTCCTACAATTCAATCCAATTCTAACATTAGCTGGAGTTAGTGTCAGACTCCACAGGTCAAAGGGTTGTCTCACAAGGTGGCCCTAACTTCAGGTGCCAGTTGTAAGAACTGAGTCTTCAGGTTACCTGCACTTTTGTCTAACTTGGAGGGCTTGGGTTCTATGAATATATGATTACTCAGAAAGTGAGTTTTCATTATATTGCCCCCCTTTTTTAAATTTATTATTATTTGAATCCATTCCAGGACATTTTTCCATTGATTTTTAGAGAGTAGAAGAGAGAGGGAAAAGCAGAAAGTATCAATTTGAAACACATTGACTTGTTGCCTCCTGCACGAGGCCAGACCAGGGCCCGGGCCAGAGAGGAGCCTGCGACCAAAGTACTTGCCCTTGATCAGAATTGAACCCAGGACCCTTTGGTCTGCAGGCTGACACTCTATCCACTGAGCCAAACCGGCTAGGGCTATTGTGTTGTCCTTTCATTTGCCAGATTACGTTTTTCTTCTTCCTTTCTTTCTTCCTTATTCTCTGATCACTTACTACTTCTGCTAGTTAGAGGTTAATAGAGACAGGATTAGGCAGTTTGTTTTTTTGTTTTTAATGTTCATCTCCTCTTTCCTTCCTTCCTGCTGTGTCTTCTTCCTTCCTAGCTACTCAGTTATTTTTTTGGTGTTTTTTTTTTAAGTTGCTTCTGTATGCCAGAGGACACAAGCCCTTGTGGAGTTTCCTTCAAGATAACATCCTTTCTGGGAAATGACATCTGAATTTTCACATGTGATGAGATGATTCTTAAACCATGAAGTGTGAAGAGGACCAATTGTGGCAGTCTTATATTTAAAAAAAAACACATTTAATTAGAGCCCTACTTCATTTAGCATAATTCTAGAATCTTTTAGTTTTTAGTAATTCATAATTTTAGTAGTTATCTTAGCATGTGGGTATTTAACTACTGTAGCAGTTTCTTCTATCTCTCTATTCTGTAGATAAACAACATGAAAGTGCTGTTTATTTTTTTGATAATTCTGACAAGGTGAATTTGAAATACGTACTTCATTAGGAATGAGAGGTGTTTTTAATTTAATAAATAAGCACTTTATTACAAAAATCACTTGACCTTGTAATCAGTCTTTAATATTGATTACATTTGTTGAAGGTCTTTAGATGATTTTTTAAATGTTAAAACTTATCATAAAAGACAGTAATGTTATGTGCTATAATTTTTTATTAACTGAAAAATTAGATGTTTTTTGTGACTATATGTGATTCATTTATTATGTGTTGAATTTTATACTCCTTATACAAAAAAAATAGAAAACAAATACTCTTAAATTCTTCACCGCATGTCTGGTCTAGTATTACTTGCCCAGATGTCTTCTATTTAAAATAACTTAAATCTTAGAAATTTTGAGTGAAAGCTGGCATCTTGATGAGGGTAGAAAGGAGATAATGCTTACACTATGTAACACCAGCCTTTATGAAATGATGTATTGTTGGATGAATTAACACTTTTTTTCCCCTCTAAAGAGAACTGAAAGTAAGACTGTGGTATTATAACTTTGAATATTTTAACCAGTATAAACTAATTTTTGTTTTTAAAAATAAAAAATTATTTTTAAAATTTCTCAGGGAGGAAAGAAAAACAGTTGATTAGTCAGTGTGTATTTTGATTTACATTGAATACTTTTTATTATTTCTTCTAAAACAGACACTCCTTGAATATGCAGAGAAATGGAAAACTTCAGAAGACCCCTTACCTTTGCTGGAGGTATACACAGTGGCCATCCAAAGTTATGTTAAAGCCCGACCTTATCTTACCTCTGAATGTGAAAATGTAGCATTGGTTCTGGAACGCTTGGCATTGTGAGTAGAACTTTGAGTAAATAAAAATTAGGTTTAGCTTTGTTTATTTTACTTTCATATCTTAGCTGTTATAATTTAAATTTAAATAGATGAGTTATGGGATGTCTACTATAATGTTAGAATTCATTTTATTTTACTTCAAATTTTAATAATTATATGTATCTTTACCAATTTTTGCTTTTTAGAAGCTGTGTTGAACTTCTACTGTGTCTGCCTGTTGAGTTATCAGATAAACAGTGGGAACAATTTCAGACACTG
Organism: Murina feae; assembly: GCA_004026665.1. Lineage (NCBI taxonomy): Eukaryota > Metazoa > Chordata > Mammalia > Chiroptera > Vespertilionidae > Murina > Murina feae. The sequence continues at coordinate 19,597 of PVJC01020030.1, forward strand.
GTGCAGGTGAGAATATTTACCTGTTCGGTTTAATATAGGTACATTTTAAGTTAGTTTTTTTTTTATTCTTAATAAGTTATTGGGTTAAACTTTAAAACACCTAACGACAAATTTTAATTGCTATTGTTATTGTTATTAACACTAGTGTTTTGCGTATAGTAGATGCTCAATAAATGTTTCCTAAGTGAATTTACACATTTAGGTAGTTTGGTTGAATAATATACTGTTCTTTAAGATCAGATAACTAAAGGACTTTGTCAGAGCAGTAAGGGAACACAAAAGAAAATGACCTCATTTGTATTAAGGAGCAGTTTAACTAATATTGAAAATCTGCAATATATTTAATAAGAATATAACATATCTCACTTTTTTTTTGTCTCTCACTTAATCCTTATGAAAACTTTGTGGGGGTAGGTATGTTTTTTCCCATTATAAAGGTGAGAAAACTGAGGCTCATACTCTAAAATATTTATTTTCCCATACTTATGCAGCTAATATCACAGAGTAGTTATTGGAAATGAAAACCCAGCCTTGTCATTCCAAAGCACATGCTTTTTTTTTTTTTTCCTAGAGCTGAAAACACATGCTTTTATTTCTTCTGTTTAGTGGTTTTTGTCCTACTTAGATGAATACTACAAAATTTTACACTTAGTTATTTTGGAGCATTTTCAAGAACGTTAAACTTTGTTTCAGGCACTGGATTGTGCTGGATATAGCTAGTTTTAAAAAATAATAGTTTTCTTTTTCTCTAGCCAGAGTTCTTAAAATATCCTTTGGCCTTATGTTTTTCTGTAGAAGATGTATTAAAGAGGATTAATCTCAAATTTTAGAAGCATGTGAAATATAGTTAGAGAAATCGATTTTCCTATTTAATATTAAACATTAAACTCTATCAAGTACAGAATTCTTGAAGGTAGGATTCATACCTTAATACCTTTGGATTCTATTATGTCTTATACATAATAGATACTTAAAAAGTGTTTGTTGAAATGAAAGTGTCTTGTCTTGTTTGTCACATTGCAACTAACTTTTGATCATGCAATTTCTGCTTCAGCATATCATTCCTTGTGTCTTAGGGTTTTTTCCCTAATGTGTTTATTTTTAGGTAAATAAGTCAGAACGTTTCATTGTTTGGCATTCAGATACAGTCTACACAGAATTAAATAAGTTGTTTATATACAAATATACTACTGAATCCCTCATGCTACTTAATTTTTTTTTGTCAGCATAAGATAAACTTCTGAACTTTCCTTTTTAAAACAGTAGCACTAATTGATACTTTTTAATGTGAGTTAATGTGAAGGAAATAACTCTTTAAATCCCTCTATAGTATTTTAGCAATTGCTCAAAGAAAATTTTTTAAAGCACTTGAAATTGTTGCAGTGGTAAAGTTTGTGGTGTCGAGGAATAGCTGTTTTGTATAAACGTAGCTTGCAGGTTTAAGTTTCCATGACACTTCTCTCATTTTAGAGTTTCCTCAGGATTATTTTATATCTGCTGAACAGCAGCTGTGTCCTTTTACCTGTGTGTTCACTGTTTAAATATTTTTTTACCCCGCTAGAAGATAAGCCCCATAAATACAGAGACTAGTTGTTCTCTTCCTTAGTACTTTCTCCATAGAAATTCTCAGTAAACATTTTGAATTGTATAAAAATTATTGATCTTTGGTGGTCTATAGAATATGCCAACTGCATGAACGTTTGGAAAAACTAATAAGTATGGTTCATGCCAGCTTTAATAGGATTTTGCCAAGGCTGTGTAGTGAATAAATGAAAAATCATGCATTTATTTAGCTGGTTTGCTTTTATAAGTCTCTTACTGGAATATGTATAAGTTGTTACTTAGGCCTTGATGCAGGCCTGTCATTTATTAATGGTAGAAGTTTTTGAAAATGTTTTTACTAACACGGGATGTAAATGTGTAAGGTCTTTTTTGCTATGGATATTTTGATAACTTCTTTGAGAAATAACCTTGCTCTTCCTGGTTTAGATTTTGGAGAAAAATTAATATGGACTTATTTATAAAAATACATTGTTTTTATTTAAAATTTATAATAATATGCTTATCCTTGAGATTTGACTTTAAAAGTCAGAAGTAAAGGAATTTAGCAGTTTGTAATGTGGCATGAGAATATGAAGATAAAAGTCTTATTTTTCAAAAGTTTAGTATTATATTTAAAGCCTGATAAGCTTGCTTTTAAAAATCTGTTGTAATTCTTTGGATGTTTATTTAATATTTATAGGTAGCTCATGAAAAGCTGATGGAGAATGGCAGCTGTGAATTGCATTTTTTAGCTACTCTAGCTCAAGAGACTGGGGTGTGGAAAAACCCGGTACTGTGCACTATTCTTTCCCAGGAACCATTGGATAAGGATAAAGGTAAATTTTCTAGAGAGAGAGAGAGTGAGAAAAGAGAAAAAAGAATCATTAGACCACAGAAAATTAAGTGCTTAAAATTGTTTTGATATAATTCATCTCAAGATATCCCAAACATGGATCATTTAATTACATTTTATCTGGGATGGTTGAGACCTTTCACTTTTATTTGATTTGGAGGAAAGATGTATTTATAGGACTTTACAATCATATCATTACAGAGAAACTAATTTTTCCCCAACATCTCTTTAACAGAGGTATTCCTTTTACAGCATCCTGACAGGTGGCAATCTGGCTTATATTTATTGTCTAACTTACTTGACAGATGGGAAATGTAGAAATAGGGTAGTTAAAGGATTTTCTTAAAAATAGAATATAGAATTAGTGCTAGAACTCTCAAGTCTTCTGTCTCTAAGATTAGTATTGTTTCTCAAGCAGCTTATTGTTCAGTCTTTATTTTATCCAATTTCATTGTTGTTGTATGAGTTCAGCAATAAAGACTCCATTTAAACTCAGACTGGCTGGTATCCTTTTGGAAGTAGATGGCTATATCACTAATATGCATAACAATGTTCAGAGTCCAAAAATTGTATATATCACAAAGAAGGGCACAGTTGTTGTCTTTAATGCTTGAGATTATTTTGGAAAGTGCCCAGCTTTCCCTCTAATCTTTCCCACGGTATTTATTTAGAGAATTAAATAAGCTGCTTCCATTGTTTATTGCAGCTTTTCCTTTTGATTGATTGCAGAGTCTTAAGTATTTTGCAATATGATAGCACATTATGAAGGCTCTGAAAAGGCAGTGTAAGTAGCCCATTGCTTCTGAACACTTCTGACACTTTGATATTTACTGAAAGGCTTCCCTGCTAATCTCCAAACTTCCCTTCAAGCTGGCTGTTCCTCCATGGCCTCCCTTCTTACCATTGCTCCATGGCTTTTCTGATAGTTTATAGCAATGCTCTCTGTTTCTCAAATTTTCACAAGAAGTTTATATTTAGTACCCTCTTCCTTTGTGGATATCCATGGATTAGCTGCAGTGTTCTCCATACTGTAGAGAAATAGAAAACAGACACTCGTTATTTAAAATAAGAAGAAGAAGAAGAATATTTAAAAGTTGAGAATCTTAGTGTTCTAGGGGTTTTTTTGTCTTTAGCATATTATTTTGTTTCCATTAATACCACTGTGTTGGTTTTTGTTTTGTTTTTTTGCTATAATGAAATTGTATTTTCTAATGTTCTCAACTTTTAAAAATATTGGATGTAATATATTAATAATAACATCACATTACATTGTATAGTTTTTAACAGTTTTAAATGTCCTTTAATATGCATGGTTTTATTTAACCTTCACAATGATTCTATGAAAAATGTAGGCTCTTTATTCTGTTTTACAGATCAGAAAGTGGAGGCTCAGAAAGATTTTCTTTTCTGTATTACATTTTCAGTGATGTGATCCAGAGGCAGGAATTGAAATGAGATCTTTAACTTCTCTCCTTTTTATAATATGCCCTGTTGAACCTAACCTAATAAAATAAAATTCCATCCAGTTTAAATAATTAACTTCTTGCCTTGACCAGGTGGCTCAGTTGGTTGGAGCGTTGTCCCATACACCAAAAGGTTACAGGTTCAATCCTGGTTGGGGCGCATATGGGAGGCAAACAATCAATGTTCTCTCTCTCTTTTTCTCTACCACCTTTCCCTACCCTCTTTTCCTTTCTCCTTCCCTTTCTAAAATATCAATGAAATCATATCCTCAGGTGAGGATTAATAAAAAAGGAATTAACTCCTTTTTTCTGAAGAGCATTTTTGCCAAACTCACATTATGCTAAAGTAGGAAAATGAAACTTTCACCTTAGCAGAGATTTAAAATTTATTTTAAAAGAAAGTGCGTTCCATTTCCTGTTTAAATGTGCCTTACGTTTCTGTTAACAAATGTCTGCCCATCTCTGTGCTGCTTTATTTCTTGGTCTTCACCTGACATAGCCACAGGAATAATTTAGACTGTGCAACCAAGAGGGGTTTCTACAATAACAGATGGATTGTAGGTAGCCAGACTTTAATACAACTCATGAAGCAACCAGAGAAATATATGATCAAGGAATTTGCAGCCATAATCTTTACTTTGTTCTCTGTTTTTAGAATGCTTCTTTGATAGGAGTTATTTTATATATAATCATACAAACTATTTCCTCCTTTGAAAAAGTTGAAGGAATTAACATTTTATACATACATGCTAATTTATTTACATTTTCAAATGGATGGTTCAAAAGGATGGGGAACTTTTAGCTTTTTATATTATACTAGAGGCCGCCCAATGCACAAAATTTGTGCAAGAGTAGACCTTCCTTCCCCTGGCTGCCAGCACCGTCTTCCCTCTGGCACCCAGGACCCAGGCTTCTCTCCGGCACCGGAGACCTGGGCCTCCCTCACAGCCCCAGCTTCATCCAGAAGGTCGGCTTTGTCCAGAAGGTCCTTGGAAGGATGTCTAGTCTAATTCGCATATTATGCTTTTATTGTAGACTAGGGACCCGGTGCACAAAAATTTGTGCACTCGGTGGGGGGGTCCCTCAGCCTGGTCTACACCCTCTCCACTTGGGGAACCCTCGATGCTACTGGCTCCTAACCGCACACCTGCCTGCTGGCCCCTGTGCCGAGGGGGGCTCAGAGCCACTGGGGTACCCGGCACCTTCCAGGCGTGTCCTGCGCTGCTCTGGTCCCCAGCGGCCACAGTGCCCAGGCAGTCTCAGAGCCACTGGGGTGCCGGGCACGCTCTAGGTGGCCCCAGCACTGAGGCGGGCTCAGAGCCACTGGGGTGTTGGGCACCCTACAGGTGGCCCCAGCGCTGAGGTGGGCTCAGAGCCGCTAGGATGCCCGGCCCCCTCCAGGCCTGTCCCGCGGTGCTGAGGTCCCAGCAGCCCCAGCGCCGAGTCGGGATCAGAGCCGCTGGGGTGCCGGGCCCCCTCCAGGCTTGTCCTAGTACTGCTTCTGACCCACCCTGTCCCTCCGCTGGCGACTCACTTGCTGCTGTTTGCTTCTTGGCTGCTGGCCTCCATCTTGGCTGGGTTAATTTGCATACAGCCACTCTGATTGGCTGATGGGCGTGGCTTAGGCCATCCTGAAGAAACGGTTAATTTGAATATTACACTTTTATTAGTTAAGATTTTCAGCCCCTTGGTTGAACTTAATCTAACCTATAGCAGCTTTGAAGAAAGGAGCTAGAGCTCAGAAATTAAGAAGTACGTGTCAATAGATATAGTTCATTAGTTTATAGTAAAGTCTTTGAGTTTTTATGCAGTATTTCAGTGATTTTCAACTGGTGTGCTGTGGCACACTGATATGCCACAAGAGGCACACCAGTGTGCTGCAAAAACTTTTAAAACATGCACTACCTGACTATTTAGTCAGGGGCACTGACTTCTTTTCCCTTAGATGGTCAAATGAAAACAGCCCACATTATACCTATTTTTTTGTCAGATTGGGGGGAAAATATATGTGTAAATTTTATTTATTTTATTTTACTGATTTTAGACCTACTGAAATGCAGCTAAACCAAGAAATCTTTTTGGGATTGGGGGTGGGCATGACTCAAAATTTAAAATGCTAGTTTCATTTTAAGATATTAGCCTCCTAGAATAAGGTAACTAATTATTAAACCAACATAATTCAAGTAGATGGCCTTTGAATATCACAGGAACTTTAGGATTGCATATTACTTGTACTCTTCTTTAATCATGATCTTGGGATTGGAAAGACCAACTGAATGCTCTTTTTTTTTTTAATTCAATTTTTGCTCCCTTCTAAAGCATCACTGATAAATACATTGGCCTTTGCTTGAATATTTCTAGAGAATGGTAGCTGTGTAGTTCAGCTTAGACCTCTATTAGAAAACAGTCATTGTGAAAACTATATTCTTAGAGTTTACATCTTTTGGATCTAGTGTTACCTCTAAAGCCATACTGAACCAAGAGTGTAAGTCCCTCTTTTTGTACCATATCAATTGAGATACTTAAAGATTGCCATCATGTCAACACTTAGTCATCTTTTCTTTTGTAGACTAAGAGCCTTCCTGGTATGGCATGCTTTTAAATCTACAATCATGATACCTAATTTTTGAGTAGATTTTGTTGGTGGTTTCATTAATGTGTAATTCTCAGAACTTGATGTGTACCCTAAATATGAGCTGCTATTGGTACTCTCTCCCCTTCATCCTAACAATTTATACTTAGTATGACTTAAGATGACATTGTCTTTTGGGGTAGCCATATCTTTCTCAAAACTCAGCGAGGTCACTAACACCACCAATATATGTATATATGCATTTAAAGTAAATGCTACTATTTTAAATTCTTTACATTTTTATACTTTGTCTTTTGGCACATAGGTTATTACTCTTTTTTTCTCTTTAATTTTACTCTTTAATAAGGTTTATTCCGTCTCTGTAACTTATCAAAATCCTTTTAAATCTTGATTTTGTTATTCAGAATCCTTTTCAGTTTCCTCTAATTAGCAGACTTATTAGTGTATATTTTGTTAGCATCCAAGTCCTTGATGATAATCATGAAAAGATCATGTCCAGAATACCTTGTCCCCATGATACTTAAGAAATCATCCTACTTGCCTTCAGTCCTTTAATCAATATTTTTTTATTATTGCTTCATTAAACACAACTCTTTTTTTCTATGTCTGGCCCATGCTTCTCATTTTTGTCTGTAAGGATTTGATGAAAACTATTTGGCTGTAGTTCTGTCAAGTTAGACTGTTTAATATTGAGATTAGTCTGACCTAATTTATTATTTTTTTAAATGAACTTTTTATTTATTTTAGATTTATAGAAAAGATATGAAGAGTTCCCACAACCATTTTCCTATTAATTTCTTATATTATTATGATATATTTGTCACAATAAATTGATATTTGATACTTTATTATTAATTAAAAGTCCATACTTCATTCAGATTTCCTTAGTTTTTACCTATTGTCCCTTTTCTGTTCTAGGATCCCATCCAGGATTCCACATTACATTTAGTCATCATGTCTCCTTAGGCTGCTCTTGGCTGTGACAGTTTTTCAGACTTTCCTTGTTTTTGATGACCTTGACAGTTTTGAGGAATACTGGTCAGGTATTTTGTAGAATGTCCCTCAATTGGGATTTATCTGATGTTGCTCTCGTGATTAGAACTGGGCTTGTGGGTTTGGGGGAGGAAGATCACAGAGGTAAAGTGCCATTGTCACTGCATTATATCTAGGATGCATACTGTCCATATTTTGACTGTTGATGTTAAACTTGATCACCTGGCGTAAATAGTATGTTTGTCAGGTTTTCCACTATAAAGTTACTATTTCCCTTCCCCCCTTTCTATGCTGTCCTCTTTGAAAGGAGGTTACTATATGCAGCCCACACTTAAAAGGCAGAGAATTAAGTTCCATTGCCTTGAGGGGCTCAGTATCTACAGAGATTATTTGGAATTCTACACAGGAGATTTGTCTTTTTGTCTCCCATTTATTTACTTAGTCGTTGATATCCATGAGAACTCTCTGGATACTTATTTTATACTTGGTCATAATCCAATACTGCTTCATTAGTTTTGTTGCTCCAATTGTTCCAACTTTGGCCATTGGGAACTCTCTGAGTTAACTTTTGTGCCCCTTTGACATAGTCCCCTCATTATGAGTTATATTTTTTGTTTGCATACATCCTTGCTTTCTGGCACTACAAGATACTTCAGGCTTATCTTACATATTTCGTGCCCCAGTTCTAAAATCAGTTTCTCCAAGGAACCTTAGTTTCTTTTATTGAGAATAGTATTAGATACCAAAACCTGGTAACTGGGTGTTTTCATTAATACTATGATGACCTTGTTTCTAGGACCTCTCAGTAGACAAGGCAAGAAAACATATTGGTATACTAATCTGTATGTACACGTATCTATAAGTTTCTATGTGTAACAAGCCATATCTATATACTGATGTCTCTAACTGTAATCCATCATACCACATTGATCATTCTAGCATTCTCCTCTTGCTTACCTATACCCTTCACTTCAACAAAGTTATATAATTGGAATCATACAGTATGTGGTCTTTTCAGATCATCTTTTTCTCCCATTGACCATCCATATACTTAATCAGTTTTGCTACATACTTTCTTTTACCGTTTTATAGAGTTCACCTATTCAAAGTTAGTTAGGTAAGAACCTTTTTCCCCCACCTCTTTCAGGGAAATTCTTTCATAACATTTGTAATACAATCAGATTCTTTTGCCATATTTTGCATTCTATCCTGGGCTCCCCAAACCTCCTAAATAATTTTTTTTAATTTCCATTCCTTAGGATTCCCTCTGTGCTATAAAGTTCTTTTGATTTTGACAAAACATGTGGTGTCATGTATCCACAATGACAGTGTCATATAGAACAGTTTCACTGCTCTAAGAAAATCAACTGTTTTGCTTACTTAGCTTTCTCCTGGACACCTGATAGCTCCTGACCTGTTCACCATCTTTTCTTTTAAGAGGGTTGTAATTAAAGCCTTTTTGGTCTAGTTTTCTTTCACTTAGCAATATGCATTTAACATTCATCTCTGTCTTTGGCTTAATAGCTCATTCCTTTTTATTGCTGAGTAATATTCCATCGTATGAATGTATGTATCAGTTTATCAGTTCACCTAGGAAAGGACATCTTGTTTACTACCAGGTTTTGGTGGTTGAATAAAGCTATAAACAGTTGCATGCAGATTTTTGTATGGACATAAGTTTTCACATTGGTTGGGTTAAATACCTAGGAGTATGATTGCTAGATCATATGGTAAGACTGTGTTTTGTTTTCTAAGAAACTACTAAACTCTCTTGAAAAGTGTCTGTACCTGCCCAGCTGGTGTGGGTCAGTGGATGAGCATTGACCCTTAAACTGAGAGGTCCCTGGTTCAGTTCCCTGTCAGGGGGCATGCAAGAGGCAGCCAATCGATGTGTTACTCTCATTGATGTTTCTATCTCTCTCTCCCTCTCCCTTCTCTCTCTCTGAAATAACAAAAAACGTTTAAAAAAAAAGTGGTTTACCATTGTGTATTCTCACCAGCAATGAAATGAGTTAGTTATTGTAAACTCTCACCGGTATTGTCTGTTTTGAGAATTTTAGCCATTCTATTAGGTGTGTACTGATAACACATTGTTGTTTTAATTTGTATTTCTATAATGACAAATTATAGAAATTGAACATCTTTTAACATGCATTTTTACCATCTGTATATCTTTCGTGAGGCATATGTTCGCATTTCTTTGCCTATTTTTTTTTATTTCTTTTTTTTTTATTTATCTTTATTGTTCAGATTCTTACAGTTGTTCCTCTTTTTTCCCCCATAGCTCCCCTCCTCCCATTTCCCACCCCAACCTCTGTCCTTGCCCCCCCACTGTCCTCATCCATAGGTGTACAATTATTGTCCAGTCTCTTAACGCATCCCCAACACCCTTAACCCCCAAAAATTGTCAGTCCACTCCCTTTCTATGCCTCTGATTCTATTCTATTCACCAGTTTATTCTGTTCATCAGATTTTTTATTCACTTGATTCTTAGATTCACTCGTTGATATATATTTGTTGTTCATAATTTTTACTTTCCTTTTTCTTCTTCCTCATTCTCAAAGGATACCTT
>PVJC01020031.1:0-29573 GCA_004026665.1 Murina feae
TTCATCTAGAAAATGTTTAAAACCTTGATTTTTCCCTAGTCTAGCCTGTAACTAGAATATATGCTAAAATATGTGATTCCTTCCTCCAGGGGAAAGAATCATTGCAACTTTCCCTTGTCTTAGGTGAGCTTAGCTGAAACTTGAATATTATATTTGGATGATGTGACAAGCCTTTTTTTTTTTTTCAAAATGGAAGCCATAACACAAATAACATCCTATATAATAAATGCCTAATATGCAAATCGACTGGACAGCTATGATGTGCACTGACCACCAGAGGGCAGATACTCAATGCAGGAGCTGTCCCCAGCCCGCAGACCCCAGGCCAGCCAAGGGGGTGTCAGTGCCTCCCCCCAACCCCGTGATTGCCCTGCCAGTTGCCCCACCAGTTTCCCTGCAGAAGGAGCTTACTGGTAGTAGTGGCAGGGAGTGGGGTTGGCAAGCTGGCAGCACCTGGCTGGCCAAGGCAGGTGCCAGTGGGGGTCAGTGGAGGCCTCCAGATTAGCCCTGATCACTGGCCAGGCCCAGGGACTCTATCCGCGCACAAATTTCATGCATCAGGCTTCTAGTTGTTGTTTAGGAAACTTCCTTTCTGCTTAAGGACATTTGTATTTTATTACTAACTTTCTGGCATAACTATTTTTTGTTATTTTACTTTTCTACTAAATGTTTTCGTTTTAGAATAGTTTTAGATTTATGGAAAAATTGTAAAGATAAAACATGTGGTTCTCAGACATACCACACCAACTTTTCTCTTTTAACATCTTACGTTTGTGAGATATATTTGTCACATTAACAATTCAATATTAATGCACCATTACTAACTAAATTCTATGCTTTATTTGGATTTCCTTACTTTTTGCTCTGTAAAATCCTTTTTCTATTTCAGGGTCTCATTTAGGAAACCACATTACATTGAGCTTTCATGTCTCCTTGTGGGCTCTGACACTTTCTTTTTTTTTTTTTTTTATGTTCTTGAAGAAGGTTTTGAGGATTACAGATATTTCTAGAAAATTACACGTGCTTGTACCCAATCAGATGTTTTACTCATAATGACACTGAGGTTAAGAGTTATCATAGTATGTTATTCTGAACATTGTAAAATTATCTTACTAAGATTACTGAACTGTGTTAAATGGGTTAAGCCTGTGGAAGAATTTTATATGTTGAAACTTTGAATGAGATGTGATTTCACATCATTCCGTAAATAAAAGAGCTGCATTCTTTTTTAAAAAATATATTTTATTGATTTTTTACAGAGAGGAAGGGAGAGGGAGAGTTAGTAGGAAGTGTGCAGGAGGTAGCTGATCAATGACAGGGAAACATTGATCAGCTGCCTCCTGCACACCTCCCACTGGGGATGTGCCCACAACCAAGGTACATGCCCTTGACCGGAATTGAACCTGGGACCTTTCAGTCCGCAGGCCAACTCTCTATCCACTGAGCCAAACCAGTTTGGGCTGCATTCTTTCTTTACAACTAATTTCCCTTTTTTGCTGCTTTGTTGTTACTTGATTAAAGGGAGGAGTGGAAATAATGAATGATAAAAAAGCTAATTAATACTCCTGTGGCCTTTGGATATTCTTTTATATCAAATATATTCCTATATTTTTATATGGATTAGGGGAACATTTTGCCAGTCCCTGGTGGGTCCTGCCTTGCTCAAATGAGGGTCAATTATCTACATATTTGCTAACTTAAGTCATTTTTAGTCTTTGAGTCAAATACACTCAGGCTTGTCCTAGGTGATTTGGCTTAGTGGATAGAGTGTCTGACTGAAGGGTCCCGGGTTCAATTCCGGTTAAGGGCACATACCTGGGTTGCTGGCTCCATCCATCCTTAGCCACGGTTAGGGTGCATGTGGCAGGTAACCAGTTGATGTGTCTCTATCACATTGATGTTTTTCTCTCTATTTCTCCTCCTCTCTTCCACTCTCTCTAAAAATCAGTGGAAAAATATCCTCACGTGAAGATGAACAAAAATAAGTAAATAAATAAAGGCTGTGGAGTATATTATTGCTTTTCCCCAAAACATGAATAGGTATTTCATTAACCATATGCTTGTAGCATGTTATCTGGGATAATTCAAGTGATATTTGAATCAGAGGATCCTATAGAAAACGAGAAATTATATCAGAAGGGGCAGTTTCCATGTGAATCAGCTAATTTGGTTCTGTAGAGTCATTCACAAAAAGGTTTGGTCCACAGTAAATTCCTTTGGCCCTTCAAATAGTCCTGACAGTACCTAATTCATCAGAGCTTTAGTTGACTATTTCTGAATAATGATACAAAACAAAGAATCCACATAGCTCAGTGGTATTCAACAACAAGCATTTATTTTTTCACATGTTTATGGGTAGTTGGGCGCATAATGCTTTGGGATTGGGCTTAGTCTGGCAGCGCACCTCCAGGTGAATCACATACTTCTAGGAGTGGCAGGTCAGATGAGGAATGATTTTTCTCAACAGCAATGGCAGAGAAGAGAAACCAAGCTTAATCACCCAAGCATCATTTTACCCAATGCTTCTATTATAAACTAGGGGCCAAGTGCACAAAATTCGTGCACTGGAGGGGGTTGTTCCTCAGCCTGGTCTGCCTCCCCTCACGTATTGGGAACGCTCAGGGGATGTCCTACTGATGGCTCAGGCCCACTCCCTGCTCCCCTTTGGGGAGCAGGCCTAAGCCACAGTCTGGCCTTTCTTTGTGGGAAGCAACCAGGCTAATCAGGGGAAGCCACCAGCCTCATCACCCTGCTGCTGCAGCCACTGCCAGTCACCATAGCCACCAAGGTGTTTTCATCAACACGGACTCTAGTCCTTTCACCATGAAAAAAATGACAACTTTCTTTAGGCATTTTCAAGATGTGTCTTTCCTAGGATATGACCTTTCTTTCTTCTTTTTTTTTTTTTTATCCTCACCTGAGGCTATGTTTCCATTGATTTTTAGAGAATGTGGAAGAGAAGGGAAAAACAGAGAGAAACATCAAAGTGAGAGGAACAGTTTGATTGGTTGCCTCCTGCATGTGCCCTGACCTGGGCCCAGACCAGGGAGAAGCCTACAACCTAGGTACATGCCCTTGGTCAGAATTGAACCCAGACCCTGCAGTCAGCAGGCTGAGGCATTATGCACTGAGCCAAACCAGCTAGGGCAGGATATGAGATTTCTTAGCCCTCTAGCAGTGGACCTTCATTTTCTTTCTCCAGGAGTGAGGTGGAAAAACCATAGATCGCCTTTTTGGATTCTTATTACCCAAGTTACTAAGAATATTACCAGTGGCATGCAGAGAGCTTAGCCAATGAGTGGTCAGAAAAGGTGTTTCCTCTGAATTTCATTCCGATCATCAGCTCTACCCCTTCCCCTGCAATCCCAGCTCCACCCCCGCCCCTCTAATCATGGGCTCCACCCCTGCCCCACTTCAGCCTGTGGCCAAGGCTACAGGCCTGGGCAGGGGACCCCCAGGTCCCTGCTTTGCCAGCTCCACCAGTGTCCAGACCCCTGTGATCACAGGCTCTGCCCCTGCCCCTCTGATTGCTGGCTCTGTGGAGCCCAGACCCCTGAGATCTCCAGCCTTGCCCCTGCCTAGGTCTGAGGCCTCTGGCCCAGGCCTTATGCCTGGGTAGGGCACCCTCATACCACTCTGATCACTGGCTCTGCCTCTGCCTGCTCCAATCACTGGCTCTGCACTTGCCCATTACTGAGGTCTCTGGCGAAGGCCTCTGGCCTGGGCAGGGGACCGCCAGCCCCCTCTGATTGCCTATTCCACCCCTCCGGCCCCCTGCCTCCCCTGCCACCTGCCTGGCTAATAGGCCTTACAATCTTGTGGCTATGGGTGCTGCCATCTTGTGGCTATGGGGGCGGCTATCTTTGTGACAGAGTGATGACTGATTTCCATATTACTCTTTTATTAGATGGGATGATGATATCCCATTGGTCTAACATGTGATGAGCCCATCATCAAGGATTGTAAAATTAGTACCTTACCATGGCAGAAAATGAGACTGCATAATTCCTTTATGAAGCAGGGAGAGAATGGCTGAGAATATAGCCCAGTCCATCATACTCTATAAATCTCTTCCTAATAAAATAGAGCAGTTTAAGTTATCTGTAATAGGACACTCAATATTAAAGAACTTTTTTTGTAAATTCAGTATATATTTAAGGTCTTTATAACTGCATCCTCAATAACTTACATGAAAGGTGACATACTTTCTTGGGTGTAAGATGAAAGAGTGGATTGAATATCAAAAGAAGAAATGTTCTTGCAAGTGCATTTCACACTTGGAAAGTGTTTGTGAGCCCTTCAGTCAGGACACTTGGGTAACTACAAGGCAGGGGCAAGCTTAGTTATTAAGGTTCCTTCCTTAATAATTTTAACTATTCACCCCTAACACTTGGCACCAAAACTTTGAGCAGCAAAATTAGTTTCCTCCACCCCTAATCCTTTCTGGCTTTGGCTGTTTCCAACCTCTGTGGAGGAATGCACACAGCACACCAGGCAGTCTGGAACAGGCTGATTAAGGCAGGCTAATTAAGTAGCAAAATGTTAAAGGCCATTTAAATGTCAGTTTTTATGCCTTTTGGAGTTTGCAAACTGCCATTATTGATACAATTTATTGTGTGTCATGGGGTGAGGGGTTTAGTAGTGGGACAGGAGCAATTACTTTCAGGGAAAATGGTATTGTCTTTCTGTACATAAAAATGTGTGAACAGGGTGGTGAAGAAAAATGATATAAAGGGGATAAACTTAATGTAAAAACAGTGAGATTGTTTGTGTTTTGCTATGGAGAAATACACAGAGATGTAATCTATCATCATTCCTTCTCGTCTGTTTCTAAGCCTTTTCTTTTCCAATTTTAAAAAGACATTATGCCAAATGATAAAGGCTGTTGAACATCAAAATACATCAATCTCCAAATGTTCTAATTCTTTTGCTCTCTGAAGTTACTTTTAGCAAATTATTTCAGTTCTTGAAGAAACTGAATATATGTATCTGAATAATACTTATTCGTTAATATTATTGAATAATTTAATTTTTATATATTGTTTTTATTTTTATATATTTTAAAATTATTATCAACTTGAAGATTTAAAATATTTTCCTGTAGAATCATTTTTACTTTTTTCTGTGTGTGCATGTCCTTTCTTCAACTTCTCTTCCATTTGTTTCCAAGGAGTAGAAATAAGCAGCATATTATGTGTCTTTATTTCCTACTTAATTATGTATTATTGCATACTTTATTAATTGATAATATGTTTGGGGGTATTTGATTATTCTATCTGCAAAAGTGTTTTGGCAAATTGTTTCTTTTGTTGTTGTTGTTGTTGTTGTTAATCCTCATCCAAGGATATTTTTTAAAAATTCTTTATTGTTTAAAGTATTACATGTCTCCTTCCTCCCCTTTCCCGTATTGACCTCTCCCAGTCATTCCCACCCCCCGAACATGGATTTTTAGAGAAAGTAGAAAGCAGAGGGAGAGATAGCGAGAAATATCAATATGAGAGAGATGCATTGTTTGTCAGCCTCCTGCACTCACCCTGACCAGGTCCGGGGAACCTGCAACCAAGGTACATGCCTTGACTGGAATTGAACCCAGGACCCTTCAGTCTATGGCTGATGCTCTATCTCCTGAGCCAAACTGGCTAGGACCATTGTTTCTTTTTCTTTTTTTAAAAAAAATATTTTTTTATTGATTTCAGGGAGGAAGGGAGTGGGATACAGAGAGAAAGATCAATGATTAAAGAGAATCATTGACAGGCTGCCTCCCGCATGCCCCTTACTGGGGATGGAACCTATAACCCAGGCATGTGCCCTAACTAGGAATCGAATCATGACCTCCTGGTTTATGGGTTGATGCTCAACCGCTGGGCAACACTAGCAGAGCCAGATTGTTTCTTATCATCAGTGCATCTCCAGGAAGCATTTTCACTTCTCTAAAAAATTTACATATTGTCTTTTACTTATTGTTATCAGTTTATTTATTATTATTATTTTTTTAAAATATATTTTATTGATTTCTTACAGAAAGGAAGGGAGAGGGATAGACAGTTAGAAACATCGATGAGAGAGAAACATTGATCAGCTGCCTCCTGCACACTCCCCACTGGGAATGTGCCCACAACCAAGGTACATGCCCTTGACTGGAATTGAATCTGGGACCTTTCAGTCCACAGGCTGATGCTCTATCCACCAAGCCAAACCAGTCAGGCTATTTTTTATTATTTTGATATTTATAAAGAGATGAGCCACAGTGTGATATATTAGATTACTCTTTATAATTTTTGTGTACTGTTTGTCTCCAAATCATCTAAATTCTTTATTTGCATAGCATAAATAGTATTAGAAGGAAGTAACTTTATGTATGAAGAGAGAATTTGATGCTAATAGTCTGTTTAACTACATTGTGTGTGTTTGTGTGTCTCTGTGTGTGTATTTGCCATTTTGAGATAATGAGCCCATTTTGAGCTACTTAGTCTAGTTCTTTGTCTTTCCACCAAGACTTACCAACATGGAGATAGGTATCTGTGAATAATATTGTTTATGATCTTCCTTACCAGGTCAAAGGTCAAATAAATGGAATTAGAGAAGACAATATTGGGCATATGAATACCCCTATTTTTGATCAATCTTCTTATTTAAGATCTTAAGCTACTTTCTAGATTTTTCCATTCTAAAGAGATAAGAATTTAAGCAAGGCCTAGCCAAAGTCTCAAACACTTTGTTTCTCTGATTCCATTTAAAAACAGAATACATATCATGAAAAGCAAGACAAATTGCAGTGAAAGAGCAGTAGCTAATATGAGAATAGATATTGTAACAGTAGCAGAGTGTAACCCACCCACCATTCTTTAGACATTGCTTCTGTAAATGCAGACACTGACTAATGTTTACCTTGTAGATTATCAATCAGCATGTTTGTCTAAGAATCCGAGGGACTAACTGTAGAAGGTGCAGACTCTGACCCTCAGGCATCCCAGTTTGGGGAGATTTGCTGACTTTCAACCATAGAACCAGGATGACAAGGACCAGGATAATGCACACCAGACCATCACTTGACCTGTTTTGAGATCCTTATCGGAATGGTCTGTGCCATTCTGCATGTAGAGAACTTTTCAATCCTCCTCCTTTTGATTTCTTTGTTCTGCTTTCCCTCTCCCTCCTTATAAAAATCTCTGCCTGCGCTGTGATGGGTTTTCTACAAGAGTCTCCCATCTTCTCAGGTAACCAGCATTTGAAATTAAACCTCTTTCACCCTAGCCGGTTTGGCTTAGTGGATAGAGCATGGGCCTGTGGACTGAAGGGTCCTGGGTTTGATTCTGGTCAAGGGCACATGCCCAGGTTGCGGGCTTGATCCCTAGTGGGGGACATGCAGGAGGCAGCCGATCAATAATTCTCTCTCATCATTGATGTTTGTATCTCTCTCTCCCTCTCCCTTCCTCTCTGAAATCAATAAAAATATATTAACAAAACAAAACAAAACAAACCTCATTCTCTTTTCTCCAGCTTCTATCTCGAGAGTTTGGTTTTTGTGGAGACAGGCAGCCAAATGTGGGTTCTAGTTATAGTATTAACACTAATAACAGCTGCCATTTGTGCAGTGCAAACTCTATGCCAGACATCATGCTACCAACATCATTTCATTTAATCATCATAACCTTGTCCTCTCTACTTTACATATGAGAAGATTAAGGCTAATTGGTTTACACTGCTAATAAGTGTTATATCAGGGTGAAAACCAGAAATATTTTATTCCAAAGCATATGCTCTTACCAGACTAGGTTGCAAGTCCTTAACTGTAACCCACAGGGCTTCTGCATTTATTCCTAAATCATGATTTTTCTATCACCCTGTGATAGCACTCCCTAACTCCAATTTCTAAGGTTAGAATACAAACAGATTAACATATTTGTTGGTATTTATCAAATACATGTTTTTTTTCTATTTCCTTAAGGGCAAGATGGGGAATATCTTTTAGAGCAACATTTCAGGAAGCTATACTATTTAGTCTCAGGTTTTAATGATCTTCACATTATTTAAAAGGCAAACCTAAGGGGAAAATTAATAAATGAAAACAGGTTATAGTTTGTCTAATTAAAATCTCTCTCTGGTGCTAAGAGAGCTTTATGGCAAATATGCAAGGGTGTTAGATCACTGTATAAACAGTACAATAACTGAACTAATAATAAAGTGTATTTTACCCTGTCAGCTCAGGTTTAGCACAGGCAAGGATGTCTTCAGGCCTTCCCATAATTTAATAAAAAATGTCTGCCATTTCTCCAAAAATGAAACTAACCAAAGAATGAACTTCCTATTTTCCTGCTGGGATCATGGATTGCAAAGAAATTTCTCTGACCAAAAGCAATCACCTAAGCCAGTGGTTATGTGAGACTAGGGTAAAAGCAAAAAGCCATAAAAATTAACGAGCCTACCTGATGACCAGGCTTTCAGACTATAATTCTGGGCGTGAGAGAACCGAAATCTCATTTGGTGCTGGTTCAGGTGAGTGTAGACTGTAGTGTATGCTAATGGTTTTGGAACGTTTGCTGTCTGTGGACTACTTCTCACTGCAGCTACAAAAACAAAACTTAACAACGACAAAACAAAAGACACCGTTTGTAGAGTTTCAGTAATTAAGTAAGGGATCTTTTGGATATAAATCATACAAGACTTTCTCAAACTGGCTTAGACAATAATATTGGCTTTTGTAACTGAAAAGTCAAGTAGTAGGAGTCACTTAACTTAGATTTGATGCAGAGTGGGTGCAAGGCTAAAAACTGATGAACAAAATAGATCCAGAGACATAGAAGCATGGAACAGACTGTCAAATCTTAGAGGGAAGGTGGGGGTGGGTGGGTGGGAAGAGATCAATCAAAGAACTTGTACGCATATATGCATAATGCATACAAGATAAGAGAGCGGTGAAGGCATAGGGTGGGAGAAGGTGTCAATGGGGAAAAAAGGGGGGACATTTGTAATCTAAACTAATAAAAGCGTAATATTGAAATTAACTGTCTCTTCGGGATGGGTAAGCCACTCCCACCAGCCAATCAAAGCGACAATATGCAAATTAGCCTAGCCAAGATGGTGGAGGCCGGAGCCCGGGAGAAGCACCACACAGGGTCCAGCCGTAGCACAGGATGGGAAGAGCAAGCAGGCCAGTGGCCGAAGCCGTAGGTGGGAGGAGCAGGGCGGGAAAAGGCTGCAGCCTGGAATCGATCATTGTGAGGCACACACATGGGCCTCCAGGGATCCCCACATGTGCCCCAGCCACCCGATGGCTTCCCAGGCGGAAGCCCAGGGGCAGGACCAGCCGGCTGTGGACCAAGGCTTCATCCTGGGAAGCCATCAGGTTGCCAGGGGGCACACTCAGGGAGGCCTTAAGCCTCCCCACATGCGCCTCGGCCACCTGATCATTTCCCAGGCGGATGACCCCGAGGGTCAATGGGAGCTGTGGGCAGCCTGAAAATGGCCCTCAGCCCCTCTCCCAGGCTGGCCAAGGCACCCCCGTAGGGACCTGAACCCTAAAGGGGCTGTGGCCAGCCTGAAAACTGCCCTTAGCCCCTCACCCAGGCTTGCCACACCCGCATGGGGTGAGGGTCCCCACTGGGGAGCTTGACCAGCCTGCAGACATTGGCCCCTCACCCAGGCTGGCCAGGCACACCAGCAGGTGGACATCCCCAGAGGGGTCCCAGACTGTGAGAGGGCACAGGCCGGGCTGAGGGGACCCCCCCCCCAGTGCACAAATTTTTGTGCACTGGACCCCTAGTACTTTCAATAATAAAGATTAAATAAGTAAGTAAATAAATAAATACCTGAACTTATTTTCTTAATGTCAACATTTTTTCCTCTATCCCATTCCTTCGTTCTTTTTGCCCCACTCCTCCCCACTCCCCCTTCTTTTCCTATGTTCTGCTCTGACTTTCATGGTATTTATTTTACCAGAAGGCTAGCTGGATTGCTGCATTTTCTTGAGAGATGTCTGCCAGTAATTTCTAGGTGTCGCATGTTTATAAGCTTTCTCTCTCCCAATTGTCCTTTTTGAATAATAGCCGAATTTCTCTTTTTAAAACAACTACATTCATCCATAGATCCTATGTGCTGGATATTCAGGTTTCTCTTTCCTGAAGCTAAACATCATCCTTCCTAGACAGTGGGTTACACATGGCTCACATGGTCGTAACGATGGAAGTGTGAATGCCTTAAGGGGGAGCAAACTATTATGGTTAAGCTAAAATGGGAATAGATGAGAAATGGTCAAAAGTAGTCAACATTCACCAGAAACTGGAAGACAGACTGTTTTTCAAACTGTCAGTAAGTGCCATTATAGTTGCATAATTTTCTGTCATATTTTATGGCTTTGCTATCACATTGATCTTCACTTGGCAGCAAATAGAAACCACCTATTTCAATCTCCTGAAAATCAAGGGAATAAGTAATACGTCATTGAATGTTTACTATAAACTTTAATATCTTTAAGCCACAAAATTAGATTTTAAATTGATAATTTCTTACGTACATACAAAATATTTAGTGGGATTAGAAAACATGTTTAAACATGAGCAGCCTTTCCATCATCTCCTGCCTGAGCTGATATAATTCCACTGAAGTCAGAACATTTCTCAAATTCTTATTTAACAGGAGGTTTTAGTTAGCTAAGCTATATAAATAAAACCCTAATATGCAAATAGATCGAACAGTGGAACAATCTAACAACTGAACAACTGGTTGCTATGATGTGCACTGACCACCATGGGGCGTGTGCGGAACATGGGGGGTATCGACTGCAATGGGATGGTGGAGCAGGTGAGCAGGGGTGGCAGAACAAGGTAGGGTGCTTGCTGCTGTCATTGGGATGAGCCTCTGGTAGTTACTGAAAATTCTTTCCTCCTGTGCACCATGGTTCCACCTGGCACTTGCACCTGCTGCCAGTGCCAACCCCGCTCACACCCGCTGCCAGAACCTGGCTCCATCCCTAATCGTTCAGCACCATCAGCAGGTGCAAGCAGCAGCTGCTGGCCCCAATCGCCCCTCAGGGCTTCTCCACCTCCCTCTGCTCCTGAGGGGCAATAGTGGCCAGCAGCCACCACTTGCACCAGCTGCTGGTACCGGCCCTACTCACACCTAAAGCCAGCTCTACAGCCTGCTGCTTGCACTCGCTGCTGGCACCAGCCCCAATTTCTCCACTCCATCAGCATGCAAGTGGGGCTGGTGCCATCAGTGTGTGGGAGTGGCGGCAGCAAAAATGGGGCTGCTGGCAGATGGGACCAGGGGCTGTGGTGGGAGGGGCTGGGCAGGGGCATGGAGGATGGACCAAGAAGCGCCCCTGTGCCCACTGCAGCCTTGCAGCCCACAGTTTCTTTCATGGTGCATGAATTTGTGCACTGGGCCCTAATATTAAATAACAAAAATCTAATATGGTAAGTGTCCAGTCATCCAGTTGTCCATTCAACCTATCAAAGCGTAATATGATAATTATATGCCAAGGCCACTCAACTGCTCACTATGACATGCACTGTCCACCAGGGGGCAGAGAGTTAACCTGTTGACCAGTTGCTATTATGTGCACTGAACACCAGGGAGCAGACACTCCAACTGATAGGATAGCTTGCTGATGGAGTCTGGCAGATCGGGACTGAGCCAGATGGGCCAGACATGCCCTGGAGTCCTTCCATAGTCCCTCCCCAGCTGGTAGCCAACCTCCCATGTCCCTCCCCATCCCTGATTGTGCACCAGTAGGGTCCCTCCACTTGGCCTGGGCCTCTTGCAATCCGAGACCCCTTGGGGGATGTTGCAGAGTGATCCCACAGGCCAGCCCAAGGGACCCACTGATACATAAATTTATGCACTGGGCCTCTAGTATTATAACAAAAGCTCAAATGAAAAATCAAATTGTCTCTGGGTCGAGCTCCCAAGGGGATAATTTGCATATTAGTGTTTTATATATATAGCTATGTTTCTCTGAAATATTTATATTCAATACATGTGAGAACAAACTGCATTAATAACATTTTGTGCATAGCTTAGATCCCTGTTTATTAATGAAGAAGGGGGTGCTATTGCAATTTTGGTTTTAAAAAATAATTATCAGCTCTTTAGTATTTCTATCTATACAGTTTTTCATGATTCTCTTAATCTTATTTTTGAGACTTAAATAATAGAATCATTTGAAATGCTTTTCTAAGTATGCAATTATCCAGCCCTACTCTCTGGAAATTCTCACTTAGGAAGAGGTAAAACCATAAAAGCTACACATGTCTCTTGAAAAACCACTGTGTGACTCTCTTTGTGCAGAGGAACCTCATGTGATTTCCTTTGTTTGGTCAGAAGCCTTCTTTCTCTCAGGAAAATGTATCTCAAATTTGACAATTGGGTCCAGGAGTCACTTAATGGAGACAGCATTTTGATTTGGACAATAATCGTACACCTACGGATGAGAACAGCGTGGGGTGGGGGATGGGGGGGAAGTAAGGACAGAGGGTGGGGTGGGAACTGGGAGGAGGGGAGCTATGGGGGAAAAAAGAGGAACAACTGTAATAATCTGAACAATAAAGATAAAAAACAAAAGACTGCTTGAGGCTAAAAGAAATATTAATACAATACAGAAGTTGATAGGTTTTATATAACATTTGGAATTTGATTCTACCTGAAAATGAGAAAAAGAAAATTAAAGGGTACTAGAGACCCTAGAGGTATGATTAGTTCCAGTCTTAAAATATTCCTGATAGAGGGTGGAACATTTCTCAGAAGAGAAACTAGTGTGGAAAATTGGTATTTAGTAATATAAAGCAAATAGCGATCTCATCTTGCAATTAATTATTTCTGTGCTCACATTCCTTTGCCATTTTAGGTAGGAGCTTATTCTGTTGATTAATTGAAAACCAACTTTTGGCTTTCTTTTCTTTATATCTTGCTTGTTTTGAATTTCCTTAATTACTGCTCTTTATTATTTTCTTTCTTTTACTTGTTTTAACCATATATCTTTTTCAGCTTAATTGAAATTATTTAATTTCAGCTCATTAAAATTAAATCCATGTTCCTTTCTAGCAAGCATTTATCTCTAAATTTTCCTCTAACTTCCATTTTAACCATAACCCACAGATTTTGAAAGGTTGAATTTTAGTTCCATTAAGTTAAAATATTTTTCCATTTTTTTTCTTTGTATTTCTTTGTTGATCTATTTCTTTGTGGATTATTTAGAAGTGTATTGTTTAATTTCCAATTTTTTATTATGTATTTCCTGTGTTATTGACATTAATTTTAAATTTATTTTTGGGAAAATACTCATTAAGATTTTAATAGTTTTAAATTTAATGAAACTTTTATTTATTTATTTTTTATTTATTTACTAGAGGCCTGGTGCATAAAATTTGTGCATGGAGGGTTTATCCCTCAGCCCAGCCTGCAAACTCTCCAATCTGGGACTCTCTCACAATACAGGACTGCTGGCTCCCAACTGCTCGCCTGCCTGCCTGCTTGATGGCCCCTAACCTCTTCTGCCTGCCAACCTTTCACCCCCTAACCACTCTCCTGCCAGCCTGATTGATACCTAACTGCTCCCCTGAAAACCCAATTGCCCCTAACTGCCCTACCCTGCCGGCCTGGTCGCCCCCAACTGCCCTCCCATGTAGGCCTAGTCACTCCTAACAGCCCTCCACTGCTGGCCATCTTGTGGTGCCATCTTGTGTCCACATAGGGGGGAGGCATCTTTGACCACATGGGAGCAGCCATCTTGAGTGTTGGAGTGATGGTAAATTTGAATATTACCTCTTTATTATATAGGATTTTGGATAAACCTAAAATCTGCTTTGCTAAATAATTCCTAGAAATTAAAACTTAAAAAAAGAGAATTGAAAGTTTACTCCCAGTTTTTGGCATAGTGCTTTCTAAATGTTAATTAGATCAAAGTGTTTCCTAGTGTTGGTCTAATTCTATCCATTGCTTTATGACTAACTTTATTTTTGGTAGAGTTTTAAAAATGTCTTACTCATTTATAATTCTCTATTTTTTCTTTAATTCTTTCTACTTTTTCTTCACGTGTTGTGGTTATGGTTTAAGAAAAATACATATTTATAACTTTTATATTTCCCTAATTAATAGATCATATTATCACTATATAAAATGTCTCTATTTATTTTTGGTAATGGTTTTTGTTTTGAAGTATTTCTTAATAGATATTAATATAGTCATGCTGGGGTTTTATATTAATTGTCTGCATGAAATATATTTTCTATCAATTTACTTCAGCCCATCTGCGTCTGTGTCTTTTAGATAAAGTATTCTTCCTATAGACAATATCTTACTGGGTTTTGATTTTTTTCTTTCTGATCATATCTATCTTTTAATTGCAGTATTTTAGTTCATTAATGTAATTATTGATATGGTTAGAATTAAGTATATAACTTTATAATTTGTTTCATTTTCCCTTATTTTTTAATGTATTTTCTCTTTTTCATACACTTTTTGGATTATTTGCATATTTTCCAATTCCATGTATTTATAGCTTTTTTTTTTTAAACCTCAATTGCCTTACTTTGTTTTTTATTCTTTAGTCTGAGTATTAAAACTTTAACTTTTTAAAGTGTGTTTAATGTTAATATTGTACCAATTTATAGGAAATTTACAACCATATGGATCTCTTTACCATCCCATCTGCCATTATTTTTACTATAATTGTCACATGCATTGCATTTGCCTGTAATGTAAGTATATCAAGATAATGTTATGTTCTCTTATTAATAATCATGCATATCTAATAAAAGAAATTAGTGGAAAATAAAGAATTTCATATGAACTGATGTATAAGTCATTTTCGATATCCTATATTCCTATGGAAGATAAAGTTTCTTGGTAGTGTCAATTTTCTTGAACCTGAAAAACTTCCTTTAGCATTTCTTGTAGTGGCAGCCAATAAAGTCCTTTAGTTTTCTTTCATCTAAAATTGCTACTTTGCCTTTATTCTTGAAGCATGTTTTTACCAAATGTAGAATTCTGGTTTGATGATTTTCATTTTTCATAACTTCAAAGACGTCTCATTATCTTCTGTGTTCTTTTTCTTTGACTACATTCAAAGTATTCTATGTTTGTTTTTAAGGAAGTTGACTTTCATTTGCCACAGCATGGCTTTCTTTCTTTCTTTTAAAACAAATCTTTATTGTTGAAAGTATTACATATGTCCCTTTATTTTCCCCCATTGCCCTCTCCCATCCTTCTCCCCATCCCAAGCCTTCACCACCCTCGGTCTGTGTCCTTGGATTATGCATATCTTCATACTTATCATCTTGGAATTTGTTCATATGCATTAACCTATACATTTCCAGCTTCTGTGAAATTTTTAAAATATTGGTCATTATTTTAAAAATATTTTTTCACTCTTTTTTTCTGTCTCTATCTCTGTCTCTCTGTCCATCTTTCTCCTCCAACTTCTTCTGAAATTCCTTAAAATATTAACACATTTTCCTGATGATCTCTCTCTCTCTCTCTCTCTCTTTTATATTTAACGAGAGGTCCATTGCATGAAGAGATTCATGCAATAGGCCTTCCCTTCCCCTGGCTGCCAGCACCAGTTTTCCTCGGGCACCTGGGACCCAGGCCTTCGCTCTGGTTGGAGCCTTCATTCTTCACTGCCCCAGCTGGAGCCTTCAGTCTTTGCTGAGCCTTCAGTCTTCACTCCATAGTTTCACACCTATGTATGTAAATTAACCGCCATATTTGTTGGGTTAATTTGCATACTCTCCTGATTGGCTGGTCAGAATAGTGGAGGGATAGTCAATTTACATGTTTATCTATTATTAGGTAAGATAATATTTTTTTCTTTGTTATTCATTTTGGATCATTTGTATTTATCTTTCTTCAAGTTTGTAATAAGCTTTTAATATCTATAATTATTTTTCCAATCTAGAAGGTAGATTGTTTTCTGTGGCAGAGATAAGTTAATTATTAATTCTAGCATTTCTCTCTAGCATTGCCTAGTTCTATCAGTTGCTTATAACACCACTTTGCTTCCCCTTGTCCAATCCCTCCTCTATGTCATAATAGATAAACTGGCAGCATCCTTGCATGGAGATCATACCATTGTAATGTGAATTTAGGGACTTAGATATATTCTCTCCCCTCTTTTCCCTCTAAAAGAGAGAAATTTAATCTCCCTATTTCTCCGAGGGGATAGAAGCGGAGAAGCTTGGTTTCGTACCATTTGAAATATAAATAAATATCTGAAGGTTAGGGAATGAAATAAACTAATTTACAACACCTCAACTGCATCTATGGCTCCTTGTCTTATTTCCCTTTGAAATAAAAATCAATGACTCCTGGACAGTCTTTCAGCATTTGAATCATCCCTGAAGCTCCTAATCTTGTCCATTGATGCAACTCCAATAAAAGGTTTCCAGAAATCCCTAAGCATGCAGAAACATTATTCACTGTTTTTTTTCACTGTTTGTTTATTTGGCTATGATTTCATTGATTATTTTTATTCCATTACTTCCATTTTTATAGATAGGTATAGAGTTATATATATTTACTTATACTTCTGCTGATATTTTCTGTTTTGTAATTCATGTTTTTTGGATCTGATAATTCCAACATCTGGATCATCTTGGGGTAGACCCATTATATTTTCTTTGCTAGAATGGGTAATATGTTCCTCTTCCATCTTTAGTAGATCTGAATTGTATTCTAGAACCTGTGAATGGTATGTTGCCTGGTTTCTGGATCCACTTCCATTTTTCTAAATAATGCCTTTGATTTAGCAGAAGATTAATGCAGTTAGCCTGAAACTGCAAGTTCTGTCTTATCTCAGGTGAGTGGCAATTTAGATGTTAGTTCATTTTTTTTTTCATTTTTTAAAATATTTTACTGATTTTTTTTACAGAGAGGAAGGGGAAGGGACAGAAAATTAGAAACAATGAGAGAAACATCAATCAGCTGCCTCCTGCACAGGCCCTACTGGGGATGTGCCTGCAACTAAGGTACATGCCCTTGGCCGGAATCAAACCTTGGACCCTTCAGTCCGCAGGCTGATGCTCCATCCACCCACTGAGCCAAGCCAGCCAGGGCAGTTCAGTTCTTTTTGATGTCTGGTGATGCTGTTTGCATAATATTCCATACATGGATGAGCAAGACATAGGTAGAAGTTTTCACAGGACCTGGTTATGAGTTCCCTCACTTTTCCACATTTGTGGTTTCCCTAGGCTAGAAAGGTAGCATATTTCCATTATGTTTAAGCTGTTTCACATCATACTCAACTCTAGCCTTTCCCCAGACCAATGCTATGAGGACAAAGAATTGCACTATACTAGACCCTTCCTGCAAGACTCCACCTCTGCTAAATATGCCACACACATTCTTTATATCTTTTATATAATTTTACATTTTATATTGATTTTAAATTTATATGTATGGGGGAATCAGTTTGCTGGCAACTATATATGCCATATTAGAGATGAAGCTCACACTTGGGTAAAGCTTGACGTGTTTCTGTATAAATATCTTTCACAGCTATCACTAGATTTATTCCTAGACACTTGATTATTTTAATTGAGGACTCATTTACATAAAATGAAGTACAACAATTACTCCTTATCCCCAAGATTGCCGGATTGTTGGTAACCATGGCATTCATTATATGCTCCTCAAGAACAGTGTCTCTGTCTATTTGAACTATACTTCAAGTGAAGATGTAGTTCCTGGATCATATCAAATATTCTATAGAGAGTTTTGAATGCATTATTGATGCTGATGTAATTAGTTGGTAAGTTGGTAAGTCTTCCTGTCATGTGTTACCTGTCTTTGGATTCAGTCAACACTAACTTCACAATAGGTCACATAGCTCATAGCTACCCATTTTTTCTTGCTCTGCCTTAGTAGTTTTCAACTTTCACTGCATAGTAAAATAATCCACAGAGATGATAAATAATACTGTTGCTCAGTCTGTATCCCAGAACAATGAATGAGTTTGGAGATGGGACTCATTTACCAATATTTCAAAAAATATCTCCAGATAATTATACTATGCACTCAGGTTCTGGACCTTAGTTTGATTTAAGGGCAACCACACAGGTCTGGTTTGCTTAAAGAATTTGAAGGGTACTCACTGTGCAAAAATGGCCAAACAATGGTAAAAAGAGTAAGCCTAAGCAAGTTTATATTCTTCCAGAATTTTATAGTTTTTACATACATTGGTAATGTTTCCTGCCTTCTGACTCACTCCTTTAAGAAGGTCCAAACACTGGAGTTATCAAATAATAGTGGGAGGAGAAAATGCAAATATAAGATAGAGTCAGTGTATGGAGGGCATCTTATCCTAGATTTTCAGAGTAGACTATACTGCTGGACTGTGAAGTGGCTGAACAATTCTGACCAGAGTAATTTCCCCACACACTCTCTTTCTTTCCTCTCTCTCTCTCTCTCTCTCTCTCTTACACACACACAAACACATACACACACAGGTTCACAGATTTGCAAAAGTTTAGTCTTTAGACCAAAAACTTTTTAAGCTGTCCTTAGAATGAGAGTAAAGTTTATTCTCTGGAGTTTTAATATAATTCTGAGTGTTCATTCTACAGTGTATCAACTTAGACAGCAACTTGACAACACCTTTCTTTCTTGAGAATGGCTTTTGGCACAAATCTTCCTTATTTTAGGAGCCTCAAGGCAACTTAATCCCCTGGCAATGGATCTCAAGGTTAGAAACAATATGAAGTAGTTGAAAAGTTGCTTAGGTATTTTAAAGTCTTCTTGGAAGAAAATTCACCCTCTCCTTTCATAATTAAAAACATTATTGTGCAATGATTAATAAGTTAAATCCTACAGGTTTAATATGAAAATCTATTCAAAAGATTATGTCTTTGATTATTCACCAAGAATACTGCCTATTTTGGTTAAATGCATATGTTGCCAGGAGGTGCTATACTTTACCTGTTATTGCTTTAGATTTGAAAATGAGTTCTCATCTTGTCAAATTTGATCATTTTGATACTCTCTCTTAGTTTTCTGTGGTTCTCAGGTTAAAAAATTAAAGCAAACCTCTTTGGCTAGTAAGAAAATATTTAACTTAACTTCTCTTGCCTAAAATTCTGCCAACTATTCACTTGCCTCACCCCACCTCTTGCCTGCCAATACATGCTCAGCCATACTTATCTGCTTTATGATATTTTACACATATGTGTTTTGTAACACAGGTATTATCTGCATCTGGAATCAACTTTCACTTTTTTTCCTTAAAAACCATCCATTCTTCAAAAAGACATTGCAAATCATCCTACTGATTGAAAGATTTTCTACATTGTGGTGCCATTTTGCAGCCATAATCTCCTCTGAGCATAATAAACATAATGATTATGAGGTTACTTAGTTCTCTTTTTTAACTTCCTGTAGTCAACCACATGCTCCTTGAAGAAGAGGCAATATAACTGATTTTTCTATTCCCAAGTCAGCAAAATGCAAGTATAGGACACCATTAAAATATATTAAGTTAATTATTCATAAATTTAAATTATTTATATACTTAGCAACAAATGAGTTCAGTTTTTGTAGGAAGTATATATAGGAATGGTGAATGGTGGTAGCAAATATAGATCTGAGTTAGAATATCAAAATCAATCCTACCAGTATTCTAGTTTTGCTGGGGACAATTTGAAAGACAGTCATGTAATGAATGGCAAGTTAAGCTACAGTGAGTTTACAGAGGAGAAAAATGAAGATAAAAAGTGTTGTTACTTGCCATAGTGCACAATTTAAATTAGTGGACTAACTATGGTAATCCAATTGTTTGGTTAAATTTATATAAGCCAGGTTTACAATAAAAATGTTATCCCTCTTTCTCTTGAGGCGGAAACTGGTCTTGCAAGGAATGTCAGGCCATAAAACTGAACAAAGCCCTGCCCTGCAGGAGGGCAGGGGGCATTGTTCTGGCACTGACCCCTTGGAACACCTGGGGAAAGGGTAGATAAAAGGTTGCATTTCCTCCAGGGCCTCAGGGGAGGGAGCATGTTTGTATTACAATGAACTCGAAAGGCAGTTACCACTACTCTGATTTGGGATTGGGACAACCCCAGAGTCCCCGTTTGTTATTAAAACTGTGATTTCTCCACTTCTTCAAAGTGTCGCTTAGTTTTTTGGTCTTTCTCCAACACTCTCAGTTATTTCTGAGATTTTCCAGTGAATGAAGTTATGATGTGTATTCTTGCCTCGGGCCTTTGAAGTAAGGATCAATCTTTTTGCCCAGAGGACTTACAGAGACAGAGTTTTTATGAGTGACTTACTGTCCCAAATTTGTCTAGGGTCATATCACAGGTGACTGCACTCTTTCACTTAAGGTATGTTACCAGTTCTGAACGAGTGAGAGTACTTAAAATAATTCTTACTGAGCACAGATCATTACTATTCTTAGCTGAGCCTCAAACTAAATAACATAGACAGACAAAGTTTGTTGCAAGAGAATCATACACGGTTTATTTAACAAGTCCTGATGGGTTTCAGTCCTTGGGAAGTCCACCCGGAGATGCTCACTGAGACACATCATACACAAGATGTTTGGAGAGTAAGCAGCTGTGGAGGCTGGCTTTGTGGAGCTCCTGGAGGTACGGAGGTAGAGTAGAGTAGGTTGGCAGTTGGAGGCAAGTCTGTGGAGGGCAGACAGGCATCTAATTTCTGCACTTAAACTATTTCTTTTTATACTCAAAGATGGGTGTGTATGTGGTGGTCTATCAGCTGCTCTGAGGCATAGGGTCTGGTCTTACAGATAAGGTTAGGACATTTCTCAAATGGGTAAACAAGTTACATCTTCAGGTAAGGATCTTATCAGGTACACACAGATTCTAATATGGAGTCTAAGGGTTACATACAAATCAAAATGGAGTTTTATTTATGCTAACTTAATAATACTATAACTCTTACAACTAAAAGGAGTCATTATGACTGCAGATTCTGGCATCAGATAACATACACTATGCCTGGAGTCCATTCTCCCTGCATCTGTACAGAATACAGTGATTTTGTGGTGTTTCCTAAGAAAGGAATTCTCATGGCCATCTGTGACAATACTGAGTCTCAACTAAGTGGAATTCTGAGTGGCAAAAGCCTGAGTTGTTCACAAAGAATAGAGTCAATGTTCTTTGGTGACTGCTGCTCATGGGTTCTCATGGGAACCCATGGGGTGCATCTTAGGGGAGATTTCCAGACATCAATGTGTGTGTGTCTGCGATGGGAAGTTTATGAAGTATTTTTATTGCTAATCCTTACCAGAGGAAATTTTTCCATTGATTTTTAGAAAAAGATGAAAGGAGGGGTAGAGGCACAGAGTGAGAAATATGGATGTGAGAGAGATATATGGATTGGTTGCCTCCAGGACGTGCCTCAATCAGGGAACTTTGGGGCCGGGTATTGAGACTGCAACTGAGTTATGTACCCTTGGCTGGAATGAAATACAGGATCTTTCAGTCTGTGGGCTAATGCTCTATCCACTGAGCCAAACCATCTAGGGCTTTTATGAACTATTTTTAGCAGTTGTTCCAGGGATAGTAAAAGCTATAAAAATTAATCATTAAAAATATATTGGGGACTGAGATCAGAGGAAAGACTATGTGAAAGATCTTCTTGATCTCTCCTCTTGAAGTTTCAACAAATTGAGCAGCTATAACTCAACAAAAAATTCCTTGCTCAATACACAAATATGCCTGGAAGATCTTCACATTGAAACATCCAAAGGTGGGCAAGTAGAGAAAAAGAGGTGGCAAAAAATGGTGAGGGGCTGATACCAGCTAGGGACACAGTGGTTAGAAGCTCATGGCAGGGCTCTGCCAGAGAGGGGTGAAATCCGTTGTGGCTTATACTCCTTCAGCTGGGTGGTGTAAACAGACTTGGTGGTCACGCATGCAGGAGTGAGCAGTAATTCAACAAAAAGCTTGTTCTTTTAATTATTAATAAAACTGATAGACCACTAGCTAGACTAAGGACAAAAGAGAAATTATTCATATATACAAAACCAGAAATGAAAGAGAAGTTACTACAGACATCACAGATATACTAGTACTAGAATACTATGAAGGACTGCATGCCACCAAATTCAATAACCTAGACAAAATGGATTTGTTCCTTGAAATATATAACCTTCCTAGACTTAATTTTGAAGAAATGGAAACTCTAAATAGACTAAGAAGCAGTGAGAAAATTAAAACAACTATCAAAACCCTCTCAAAAATAAAGTTCAGGACCAGATGGATTCACTAGTGAATTCTCCCAAATACTCAAAGAAGATTTAATAATGCTCCTCCCTAACTCTTCCAAAAAAACTAAAGAACAGAAAATACTTTCTAACACATTTTATGAGGCCAACGTAACCTTAATATCAAAATCTGGCAAGGATAGCACTAAAAAAGAAAACTAGAGATCAATATATCTCATGAATATTAATTCAAAAAATCCTAAACAAAATACTATTAAAGCAAATACAACAATGCATTGCAAAAATAGTACATCACAATCAGTTGGTATTCATTCCAAGGGAACAAGGGTGGTTCTACATACACAAATCTGTCAATGTAATACACCGTATTAACAAAGCAAAGGATAAAGATAACGTGAACTTATCAATACATTCAGTAAAAGCATTTGGTAAGATACAACACCCATTTATGATTAAAACACTTAATAAAATATGTATAGAAGGAAAATACCTCAACATAATAAGGGCAATACATGACAAATCCTCAACCAATAACATAATCAATGGTGAAAAAACTGAAAGCATTTTCTCTAAAATCAGGAGCAAGATAACAATACCCACTCTGATTGCTCTTATTTGAAATAATTATAGAAGTCCTAGCAATCAGGCAAGAGAAAGAAATGAAAGGCATTCAAATTAGAAAGGAAGCAGTAAAAGTGTAACTTTTTGCAGATGACATGATTCTATATATAGAGAACTCAAAAGATCACCAAAAAAACTATTAGAAGCAATAAACAAATACAGTAAAGTGGCAGGATACAAAATTAAATATAGAAAAATCCACTTTTCCCCCTATATCTACCCTAATAAAAGAGTAATATTGAAATTGACTGTTTGTCCGGGATGCCTAAGCCATGCCCACCAGCCAATCAGAGCGGCTGTATGCAAATTAACCCAGCCAAGATGGAGGCCAACCACCACGAAACTAGATCAAACAGGAGGCTTCCGTTACACCAGGAGTAAACTGTCTGCCTAGGTCGGCTGGGCCTCTCTCTGCTCAAGGAAACATAGTTGCAATTATAGAAGTCACAGAGCTGAAGCAAATAAGAGGCTTCCATTGCACCAGTGATGGAGGAAACTGTCTACCTAGGCCAGCTGGGCTTCTACTAAGGCAACATTGTTTCAATTATAGAAGCCATGGAACTGAAGCAAACAGGAGGCTTCATTACCTGCCTAGGCCTCAGCTTAAAGCAACAGTGTTTCAATTATAGAAGATAAATAAACCCTGGAAACCTGATTCCAGCCAGCCTTGTTGGGACATTGGGTCAATGGGAGCCGTGGGCAGCCTGAAAGCCTAAAACTGGTCCTCAGCCCCACACCTAGGCTGGCCAGGTACCCCAGTATGGACCCAAACCCTGAATGGACTGTGGACAGCCTGAAAATGGCCCTCAGCCCATCACCCAGTCTGACCACACCCCAATGGGGTGAGGGTCCACACTGGGCGGGGGGGCTTGGCCAGCCTGAAAACAGCCAATCAGCCCATCACACCAGCATGTGGACATCCCCTGTGGGGTCCCAGACTGCGAGAGGGCACAGGCTGGACTGAGGGAACTCCCAAGTGCACAAATTTTTGTTCACCGGGCCCCTAGTACTAACATGAAATTTACATTATTATTCATAACAGTAGCAAAATTACAGTTATGAAGTACCAATGAAAATAATTTCATGGTTGGGGGTCACCACAACATGAGGAACTGTATCAAAGGGTTGCAACATTAGGAAGGTTTTCTAAAAATTACCAGGTATACTATGGTTTAGGTGAGTGCTTCTGGAAGAAAGACCTGAAACTGTAATGATTCCCAAGTGATTTATAGAGGTTAGTGCTCTCAGGAAAAGAGATGTGAGGTTGATATGGGAATTTTGGACCGGAGCCTGAATGATGATCCGCTGAGCAGATAGATTTTCTAGGCTCTTTGTCCATCAGAGTTGAAGAATGAAACTATGGAGGGAAGATGGTAGAGTAAAGGTGGAAATTTATTGAAGAACAAGTACAGACTCCCATGTGGGGAGAGGAAAAGAGTCTCACTTGTTGCAGAAAGACCAAAAAACTAACCGATGCTTTGAAGAAGTGGAGAAATCACAGTTTTAATAACACGCGTGGACTCTGGGGTTGTCCCAAATCCCAAATCAGAGTGAGGGTAGCACGCAAGAACCTTGCTTTATAACTGCCCCTTGAGTTCATTGATTTGCAAATATACTCTCGCCTCCCGAAGCCCTGAGGGGAGTATTCTGTTCATCTACTCTTCCTCCAGGTGTTCTTAAGTTTTGGGCTCAGAACAAAGCCCCCTGCCCTCCCACAGGCAGGGCTTTGTTCGGTTTTATGGGCTGACATCCTTGCAAGACTAGCTTCCTCCTCAACTGAGACCCTTTTTTCCTATGGTTTTTAAGGCTGCAGATCTTTGTACCCTGATATCCTCTCTGAGTGATCACTACTCCCCTTTGATTTGGTCACTACAGCAACTCCTGTGCTCAAAGGTCAGGCCTCACGTGGGACATGTGAGGTCTCCTCCACTTCTCCCTCATTGTTTCCCTATCTCCTCTGAGTTTTCCTGTTTCTGTGAATGAGGATCTTCCTTCCCTTTATTCTGTAAACATACACCCTTTGCAGTTCCCAGTCCCCTTATTCTGTGGAAATGTGCTCTTTGCAGCTCTGTGGCCGGTGCTTTTTCTGTAGACCCCTTCATTTTTATAATTTCCTAAACCTGCCTATTAAACCCCTAAAACTCCTATTTTACCCCCAAAACTCATTTCAAGGTAAAGCAACATAGGGCAGAGAAAACAAGGCAAACATGAATATGGTCTTTTGAGTAAACTATTAAACACAAATTGCACCATAGATTTATGTCTGATTTTTCTTGTTAGGTTTTTGAAAAACAGCTTATAGATATAATTGATATACAAAAATTGCACACATTGAATGTGTACATCTTGGTAAGTTTGGATATATGCATACACCTATGATATACTTCAATTAAGCATATTCATCACTTCCCAAAATACCCTTATGTTTTTGTGTGAGTGTGTGTGTTTGTGTCTTCTCCATCAAGTTAGTCCTGAGACTAGAGGGCCAGTCTTTTGCACTCTTTTGCAGTTGGAAGGTACCAATCAGCACTTACGCAGCTGGGGTCGAGATCAGGGCAGGACACAGACATCCCCTAAAACCCTTTAAGCGACTTCCTTCCTTCCTGACTTGTCCTTACCTGTTGACCTACCTCTACTTTGCATTCTGTCACTTGGGATCATGGGAAGGGAAGGAGTAAAGGGATCTAGCAATGCTGGTTACCGATTGGCACCGAACCCTTATGTCCCATATTTAAAACTTTAATTAGAAACATTTACAAAATGATTACCAAATCTCTATGCTGCCACTAGAAAGGCCATGTGAAATAGTTAAACTTCAGGATCTTGTACACAGATGGTCAGAAGGTTGGAATAAATTAAATTGGATACCGTTAGCTCTTTCCTCAGACTTTTGCCATACCTACTAGTGTCTCACTAGCATTCAGAACAGTTCAGTTAACCAGGAGAGGGGCGGTTTTAATTAAAATAAGTCAGCACTGTGTTATTTTGTCATTTTTCCGCATGCCAAGAATGCGTTAGTTTATGATCAATCATTTAATTCACACTTTCATGGTCAATTTCACTGACAGTAATACAATATGATAATAAATAACTGAGCAAACCAATCAAACCACGCTTTTCAAAAATTGGCTGGGGGAGGAGTGTAAAATTAGAAAATTTATAACTGCACATAAAATGCACTGTATAAAAGATTGTCTAAATGTTGATTGAAGGTTTTGGCCTTCAAAGAATTGTTTCTCACTTTATAATGGATGTAGCATCAGGGGTAATTGGGGAAGGGAAGGACTGCTCAAGTGCCTGAAATTCACATACCAGCAAATATTTTGCTACTTGAATGCCATTGATATTTTAAAAAATAAAAATAAAAACAACCTCTTCCCTCCTCTAATCTAGGGAAGCGCACAGAATGAGGAAAATGTAAAGCAGCTGGAGTCTCCTCTAAAACTTAAGCCCAAGAATTGTGCACATAGACCTTTCTGGGCCTTCAGGAAAGAGCTCACATGCATAAAATAGAAGAATATTTTATTTATATCCCTTTGGGATGGCCAGGGAAGTGGTGCTTTGTAATTAAAAGTTTCTTAATAATAATTGCTGTAAATTGTCCCATTTTTTAAAAAAGATGTTTCGTTGGTTTTAAAGACAAAGGGAGAGGGAAAGAGAGGAAAATCCATCTGCTGTCTCCTGCATGCCCCCTACTGGGGATGGAGCTGGCAAGCCAGGTATTTACTCTGATAAGAATCAAACTGGTGACCACTTGGTGCATGGCCATGGGACAATTCTCAACTGAGCCACACCAGCCAGGATTTGTCACATAAGATAAACATTTAGACTGCAGAGTGGCAAAAACAGTGCAAGTGCAATACTTTGAATTATGGTGCTGATTATGGATCCATCTTCCATTCTCAAGAAGCTAAACAATCAGAATTCATCTCAGAATGATTTGAACAGGCTTACTCCTGAGCAAGTGGCAGTGTAGCAGTATTCCCAAGTAACATGGGAACCCTCAGCACGTCTTATTCAAAACCTGCTCAAGCCTGAAATGGTTGGTCACACACAGGGATCTGCAAGACTGCCAGGCTTCATTGGCCCTCAAATCTCTGTCTTCATTTTTCTATGACAACAGCAGCAACAACAATAGGGTGAACATACATTAGCATATTTTATAGCACACAGTAGACTAAGTATTTTATAGATATTATTCTATTTGATCAAGCACTTCCTTGAGATACTTTTGCTCTCCTTTTAGAGATGAGAGAATACATGTTCAAAGTTGTTAGTCAGACAGTGAATGAATGCCAAAGTCATAATTCTCAACTCCCCCCAAACCTAAATCTCTATGTTATACCTTTTGCCTTCCTGTTTCCTGCCTTAGTTTTCTGTCTTGTTTAATATATTTCTCTGTTGCCATGCTGGTGCAGCTCAGTGGTTGAGTGTCAACCTATGAACCAGGAGGTCATGATTCAAATCCTGGTCAGGGCATTTGTCCAGGTTTTAGGCTCAATCACCACTGTGGGGCATGAAGAAGGTAGCCAACCAATGATT
Organism: Murina feae; assembly: GCA_004026665.1. Taxonomy (NCBI): domain Eukaryota; kingdom Metazoa; phylum Chordata; class Mammalia; order Chiroptera; family Vespertilionidae; genus Murina; species Murina feae. The sequence goes on from PVJC01020031.1 coordinate 27,344, forward strand.
CTCTCTCATCATTGATGTTTCTGTCTCTCTCTCTCTCCCTCTTCCTCTCTGAAATAAATAAAAATATATTTTTTAAAAATGTTCCCTCTGTTAGAGACATTAATTGGGGTTTTTTTCCTGGCACTGTGGTTGGCAGTGAGCAGTATTCAATTGTTAGATGTTCCATTTGAAAGCTAAATGCAGCATACCTTGGATCCTCGTGGATCATATATGCATGTAAGTGGTGCTTCCTTATGTAGAATCTCCTATTACTGTATTGAAAAACAACTTAGAGCACTCATTGGCATCATCTCAGTGTCTCCAAATAGCTACAGTGAAAAAGTACAGGTGAACCTGTATAATAATAGCCTATTCTTCCTCTCTAGTTCACACCATCAAACACTATTTTGCCAGCTAATCTAGATGCTTCCCCTTAAACTCTAACACAAGGAAAGACGAAGCTGATAAAATATCCAGGTCTGTGTGAGAGGGGGGCATATTACAAGCACCTTGTTTAGACATCAGTAGGAGGATCCACAAAGCCAGAACTGGTTGGGAAGCCAGTGCATAAGGCTGCCATGTGATAGGGATCAACCTCCACTGACCTCCACTGTGGCCCTGGGCACCAGCTGTGATGATTCGGTGGATTTCTACAGGTTCTTCTCATCTAGAGATAAATGTTAGTACTAACTTCTTGTATCAACACATAATAAGGATGTCAATGGAGCACCCCCATGTGATTGATGTAAGCACTAATCAAGCTTCCATGATTTGTGGAAGAGAGAACTATTGAGCTATGAGCTATCGAGATCAGTTTGTCCTGTCATTCTTTACCTTAATCTCTGTAGTATAAGGTTATAAAAGTAAGCTCCTCTTTCCATGTGTTTGAAACAATGATTCAAGCATGGACATTAAAGAAATACATATTTTTAATCCTATTGCAAAGTAAGTCTATTGATATAATTGATTATGCATAAATTATTTAAAGGCTTTCTCCAAAAAAGATCCGTAACCAATTGAATGGGTCAGAGGTCAAATGTAAAAATTACTTGAAAATCAAGTAGATTCATAAAAATATTGACATAAATATAATCTTATTTGTTTTATTGTCAGTAGTATGTATTATTGTCAGGAGTATGTGAAAGCATAGGTCAAATCTAAGTAATAAATAAATAAATAAATAAATTATTATCCCATGGACATATCCTTTAAAATGTGTAAAAGAAGATAGAAATATAAAATAATCTCACATAAAAGTGAATTCCTGTACAACCTAGGAGTATTTTTCAATTTTCCAGCATGAAAGTATGTATACAGTATAATTTTTATCATAAATCGTATGTGATTTCATGTCATATATCAGCTTAGGGCTCATATCTTCTGTAATAGTTTTCATATCTCTAGTAACCCAAAGTAAATCTTTCACTCCTGTTAAATTTAGTTTTCAAATATGGTATCTTAAAGCTTAAAAATGTTTCAATTAGTTCTGCATTCAGACAGAAGTAATTTCCATTAGATAAGAATAAATAATCTAATGTTTTCAAATTATTTCAAATTATTCAATCTGGATTCAAAAAATATCCCTAAAACTATGATCACCATATAACTTATCATCCAAACCAGAAGATTTTTGGAAGTAAAAATAGGCATAAAAATAAAAAAGAGGCAGTATCATTAAGCCAGAAAAATAAATTGTAAACCTAGACTGTCCTGAGCAAACTAGATCCCATGGGTCTGGACTATATGAGATACGCCAGACTCCTAGGGTTTGAAGTTTAAAGAGGCATTCACTTTCAGGGTCTTGCACAAGTTTCTGATCTCATTGTCACACCCAACTCGTATTGAACAACTCATATATTAAATAAATCCCTCCTAATTTTTAAATAACCTTTATTATTACCATCTAAGGTAGTTTGAGGAAATTCCACAATTGTATTGTCAATAGCTTACATGTGACACATTTTTAGCAAATAGAAGAGAGTGACATTTACAAATTACAAGATTATCGTTTATAGATAGCATACTTATTTACATGCACTTACTTCCTTTTTTCCCCCCCAATTGCTCCTGGTACTTTAAAAGCCTCAGGGTATTTATTAATATATACAATGAAGTAACATTCTGGGAGGGAAAAAGCATGCTACAAGTTGAACAACATTCTGGGAAAACGTCGGTAAACCGTTCACAGTCAATACTATTAGCCAATCATTTCACTATTAGCTGTAAGAAAATGGACTTTAAGATAGAAAAA
>PVJC01020032.1:0-29628 GCA_004026665.1 Murina feae
TTTTTTTTTAACTCCACAAATAAGACACTAACATTATTTCAGAGAAAATACTGACTTGGGTCAAGGGTCATGTTTATCATTTCATTTGTTCAATATTCTTTGTTGCATTTCAGAACACCAGTCCTCTGGGATTATTTCCTTTTACTTGAGGTACACTCTTTAGAATTCCTTTAGAGGAGAGTTCCTCAAACTCAGCACCATGAAATTTTGAACCAAATAATTATTTGTCATGGGGGAACTGTTCAATGCAGTGTAGAATATTTAAGAGCATCCCTGGTCTCTACTAGGTAGATGTTAAAAGTTAATAATCTCAGTAGCAAAAATAAAATGTCTCTAAATATTCCCAAATATCACTTAGGAGGCAAAATTGTCTCTAGTTGAAAACCACTAGTTTAGAACAAGTCTTGTAGTAAAAAATGTCTGCAGCTTTTATTTACCTACAAGAGGCCCAGTGCACAAAATTCATGTGCGGGTACAGTCCCTAGGCCTGGTGATTAGGTGATCAGTGCCTGATGGCTGGGGCAAGGGACTGAGAGGTTGACTGTTCCCATCTGCTCACTGGCCCTGCCCTTGCCACATGTGGCCATCAGGCAATCGGAACCTGCTGGCCAAGGAAAATGACTAAGAGGTGATCAATGCACCACATAGTGACTGGTTCAGCAGTCGTTCTGGTCGTTCTGTCATTAGGGTCCATTTGCATATTACCCTTTTATTATATAGGATAGAGGCCTGGTGCACAGGTGGGGGCTGGCTGGCCTGCCCTGAAGGGGACTCCCTGCTGGTGGGTGGGTCAGCTGGAGGGACCATGGGGTTTGCAGATCAGCCACGTCCCTGATCAGAGTGGGGGGGTCTCTGCTTGGGGGGGGGCAGCCTGGGCGAGGGGCTGCTTGGCGTTTGCAAGCTGATCACGCCTGGCTTTGTCAGGAAGGGCGTCCGGAATGACGTCTGGTCTATCTATTCCAATTAGCATATTACCCTTTTATTAGTATAGATAATTGCCTGTATTCTGTCTTTTTTCCTGAGTGTCTTGCTAAGCATAATTCTAGGATAATTTTGTTAACACTTTAAAACATTATTTATTACTAGAGGCCCGGTGCACGAATTCATGCATGGGTGGGGTCCCTCAGCCTGGACGGTGATTGAGGCCTATCGGGAGGCCAGCCAGCAGCGGGGGAGGGACCATGGGAAGTTGGCCGGCCAGGGAGAGGGGCTGCGGGAGGTTGGCTGGCCAGCACCCCCCCCATCAGGGCCGATTGGGGGGCCAACCAGGAGGAGGAGCCGCGGGAAGTTGGCTTTGGGAAAGCACTACCAGGGGGCAGTTCCTGCACTGAGTGTTTCCCCCCGGTGGTCAGTGAGCATCATAGCAACTGGTCACTGGTCACTTAGGCTTTTATATATATAGATGTTTTGCTATTGAGAATACTTCTGTCATTCTGTTGTTCTTTGATAGTGTCTTTTCTCTGTGGCAGCTCTCAAGATCTTTCTTAGGTACTGTGCAGTTTTCATTATGATTTATCTACTAGTGTGTGGTTTTCTCTTTCCTCAGAAACACTCTTCAGTTGTTACTATTTATTTCTAATCTACCCTTCATTTGTCATATATCAATAACTACATATTTTCTCTTTATAAGTTCCATTTGTTTTCCTTTCCTCTACAGTCTTTCATTCCTGAGTATGCTCATCTTCCTTATTGCATCCTTCATTGATTTGCCATTTAATAATTTTATATCCAAGACTCAGGACTGCTTCAACCCTCTGGAGGGTTACAGTCCCAGCTTCAGCATCCTATTTCCCTGCTGTTCAACAGGCTTACAATAATGTTGCTATAAAAATCTGGCCTCAGAACATTCCTGCCCATCCTGCCGCCTGTTGGTCCAAGCCATCTCGTAGCAGCTCTGGCTCCCCTTGCTACAGTCCTGGCATATCTACATTTGGAGCCATTCTAGTCTCAAGTTTCAAGTATAACCAACTTGACTTTCAGACATTCTGGTCCTCACTGTTTCTGGCAAACTCCCATTTGCTCGCTTGCTTAATTTTTTAGGGATGAAGAATGTCCCTAGAGACTTTGTCTGCATTTATGAGACCCATGATGCCTCCAAGATTATCCCACCAAAGGTCTACTTGTAGTGCTGTTGTAGAATGGGAGGCTCCCATAGAGCTCCTGGTCAATTAGGCAAGGAACAAAGCTCTTATTAGAAGTGGTTAATTGAAAGGCATAAAATCAACCAGACATAAAATCAGGAGTGGTTATAATGAAAGGCACTGATCAATTCTTGGTAAGAAATGCTGCTTTGGATAGATGTACAGCCTTCAAAAGTCTGGGTAACTAGTGTGACCCCAGGAAATTTAAAATGGAATGAGAGTTCTAAAGTCTGAATAGCAAATAACCTTACTCTGCAAAAACAAAGAACCGAATCCATAAGGGGAAGTTGTTTTAAGATCACCCACAATTCTAAGATTCTTCTGGAGAATACCTATGAGACTGGCCTCAGTCATGCTTGAATTAAACAGACCATTGAGACACTATTATGTTTCTTTTTTCTCATTTTACTAGTCAAATAATGCTGATACTACCGTGCAACTCACTGCTGGATGTTTCTTTGTACAGTTAAACTAGCGGTCACTAACCTTTCGGACATCATGGACCACCAGTGGTCCGCAGATCACCGGTCGGCAACCACTGCTCCAAAGGTTTTCTTAAACCAGCGGTCACCAACCTTTCAGACCTCATGGGACCACTGGTTGGCAACCACTGATTTAAATGAAAACGAATAGGAATGCCATTGATTCTACTGAAGATTTCGGATTTCCATTTTTTATGGTACATATTTTTTTTCCCAAATAGAATGTCCTGCTTTTCATAAAAAACTTTAGTTTGTGGTGCTGTTATTTGTACAATGTTGCTTTTGTCAGTTACTACTTACACATACAGTTTGGCCTTAAAGTGAGTCTAGGATTCTTTATCCACCTAATCTTGTTAAAGAGCCTTTTGCTGGTCTGAGTTATGCAGGAGAACAGTAAATGTACTTAATTTCCCTTGGCACAGGTTTGAGCTTGAATTATGTGACTATATGAACATGAAATATTGTCTCAAATGTTATAAACTATGTTTTTGATTTTTAAATTTTATTTTTCAATTCCAGTTTATAGTCAATATTGTTTTGTATTAGTTTCAGGTGAACAGCATAGTGATTAGACAATCATATACTTTCAAAGTGTTCCCCTGATATTTCCAATATCCGCTGGGCACCATACATAGTTATTACCATACTAGAGACCCAGTGCACAAAATAAGTGCATGGGTAGGATTCCTAGGCCTGGCTGGCGATCAGGGCCGATCAGGCCCTTCCTTCCCCCAGCTAATGGATGGGGCCTTCCTTCATTCCACACCACCCCCTGGTGGTCAGTGAACATCATAACGAGCGGTCGAACTCCCGATTGGTCGAACTCCCCAGGGACAATTTGCAATTAGCCTTTTATTATATAGGATTATTGACTACTAGTACTTCTGATGCTTTAGTGACACTGAGCATCATATGTCTATTTGCCATCTGTATGTCCTCTTTGGGGAAGTGTACTGGTGCATGTATTTGTGCACATTGAAAATAAATTAACTAGAATATCATAATATCACTATTCGCCCTTTCTCTATAATAGAAGTGTCAACCAAATTCACAATCAACAATGACAGATCAAAACACACGTGATTGGCGCCAGCGAGATATATATATATATATACATACATACACACACACACACACAAACTTGGTGAATTAGACCTGCTTTCTCATTTAGCTAAACTTTTTCCAGCCCAGTGATGCACCCCAACTTCTCTTTCAGGTAATTGTCAGCAACATAGCTGTAAGTATCAACATGAAGCAGATTATTATTGTAGATCATGTAGGGAGAACAAAGGGTAAAATACTTAACTGTAGCAGTGTTTGACTATATTCTGGGCAGTGAAAGAACATGAAGTCATTTTCAAGTTCCACCATTTTTTACTTCTTTTCAGTTGGGTTTCTACACTTTCTAAATCTTCATTTTCCAGCTAATTAAAAGAAAATAGGATTCTACCAAATCTCCTATCCCTACTCCAGGACTTCTATGAGGATCAAATAAGATGAGTCATGTGAAAACGCTTCACTAACACTTAAACTGTGAAATGTTTGCACCTGGGTATAAAGCAAGTTGGGTTCCTGGGCTGAAGAAACTCCAAGGAGGCTAGTCACTAGGGAGAGGAAGTCAGGCATTGCTACATGATGTCATTATCTGGCGCCCACAGTGACAGTTTCAGGGCTGGGCTGGGCTATGGACTGCATTTTGCGCCATGGGGTCTTTGCAGCACTGGCTGTGATTTGGTGGGTGTCACTCCGGGGTGGTGGTGGGTCCTGTGTCCCACTTGGGGAAAGCTGGGCCCATGGTGCGTTTTTTTTAAATGGCCAGGGTGCATCATGGCAGCTCCTGCACTGAGTGTCTGCTGCCTGGTGGTCAGTGCACATCATAGCTACCAGTCGGATGGACACTTCGTCTTTTATATTTATAGATAGATATTCCCTATGCTGTACTTTATATCCCCATGATTGTTTTGTAACTAGTTAATCCCTTCACCTTTTCCACTCAGCCCCCCAACCACTCTCCCACCTGGCAACACTCAGTTTATTCTATGTATCTATGAGTCTATTTCTGTTCTATTTGTTCATTTACTTTATTCTTTAGATTCCACAATAAGTGAAATTATATGTATTTGTCTTTGTCTGATTTATTTCACTCAGCATAATATCCTCTGGTCCATCCATGTTATCACAAATGGTTAGATTTCATTCTTTTTTATGGCTGAGTAATATCCTATTGTAAATACATGTACCACAGCTTTTTTTATCCACTTAACTATTGAGGGGCACCTGGGTTGCTTCCAACCTTGGCTATTTTAAGTAATGTTGCAGTGAACATAGGGGTACATATATCCTTTCGAATTAGTGTTTTGGATTTCTTCAAAAAGCACATCCAGAAGTGGAATTACTGGGTCACAGACAGTTCCATTTTTAATTTTTTGAAGATCCTCCATGCTGTTTTCCATAGTGGCCACACCAATTTGCAATCCCACCAATGCTGCACGAGGGTTGTCTTTTCTGCACATCCTCATCAACATTTATTGATGTTAGCCATTCTGACAGGTGTAAGGTGATATCTCACTGTGGTTTTAATCTGTATTGGTATTTCTGATGCTTTAGTGACACTGAGCATCTTTTCATATGTCTATTGGCCACCTGTATGTCCTCTTTGGAGAAGTGTCTATTCAGGTCCTTTGCCCATTTTTTAATGGATTGTTTTTTTGGGGCATTAAGTTGTATAAATTCTTTATAAATTCTGGTTATTAACCCCTTACGGTTTTTTATTTTAGTGTTTGTTTAAATCAGTAGCCAAATAAGAGGTACACAGTATGATTGTTTACTATCTCTCAAGCCTTTTTTTTTTTTTTTTTTTTTTTTTTTTTTTTTTTTTTTTTTTTTTTTTTTTTTTTTTTTTTTTTTTTTTTTTTTTTTTTTTTTTTTTTTTTTTTTTTTTTTTTTTTTTTTTTTTTTTAGCTTTTGCTCTCATTTTTTGCAATTTATTTGTTAAAGAAACTATGTCCTTTGTTTAGTAGTTTGTGATGTCTGAATCTTGATGATGGCTTCTATGTGATGTTGTTTAACATTTTTGGGGAGTATTTCCTATCACTTAGGTAAGTTGTGTATAGAGGCTTAACCGCATTCAGTATTTGTAGGTGGAGAGAGGGAGGAAAAAGTCCTCCAGAGTGGTATTTTGGTCTTCTATTAGGAAGTACATGTTATCTGGTTGTCTTTTTTTTTTGAGATACTAGCAACTATTGATTTATGCCTAGATCCATAAACTTATGAGGAGTTAAAAATGGTGATATTTTAAAGATATTATTCTTTCATTTATTAGCTAAAATACTTTTTAAAAAATCCTTACCCAAGGACATGCTTAGAGAGAGAAAGGGGGTGGGGAGAGAGGAGAGAGCAATCAGTTGTCTTCTGTACCTGCCCCAACAAGGGACTGAACCCACAACCCAGGTATGTGCCCTGACTATGAAGCAACCTTTCAGTGCATGGGATTATTCTCAACCAACTGAGCCACTCTAGCTAGGCTGAAATATTTTTATAAAAAGACATTCCTTCTAATATCCTATTTGTTTATCCATTGGTAAAAAGGTAAGGAAATACTTCACTTTTACCCTTTATTGAGCAATTCTCAGAATAATGATTGGTTCACTAAGATATTCCACTGGAGATGAATAAGGTTTTTTAAGTATCATTATGCACTCATAAATTTAAATATTGGAAACATGTTTCAAGCCAAATGTTTTTTTCTGTATCTATTAAGATGAGATGATATTTCTCCTCCAATCTGTTAATATACTGTTAACACTGATTTTTAATAATAAACCAACCATGTCTTCTACTAGAAACACAACCTGGTCAACAGGAACAATTTTTAAATATACTGCTTGATTCAGATGCAAATATTTTGCTTTGGATATTTATATCTGTGTTCTTAACTAAAACTGGACTATATGTTTCTCATATTGTCACTGTTAAGTTTTGGTATAAAGGTAAGGTACGCCTCAAACTGAGTTGGGAGTGTTCCCTTGTTTTTCTATTCCTTGAGAGAAACTGTAGAAGAGTGGAATTATTTTTCCTGGAGTGTTTGGTAAAATGTTCAGGAGTACAAAGGCCCACTGCTCATTTGCTTGCTTTCAAAATTTTTTTTAAATTGAAAATCACACACACACACACACACACACACACTGAAAGAGACCGAGAGAGATCATAAATCATAAGCATACAGCCTGATTCTCTATCACAATAGCAGTTTCACTCTTTCACGTATCTCCTCAGTCTGACTCTGAGTTTTGCAAGAGCTCTGATGAGTCACTGGGAACAGCAAGTACCTTAAAAGAACCCTGTTGACAGAGAAGACATTTAGAAGGCCTGGAAAATGCCATGATAAATCCCTTTCAGTGGGAAGGCAAGGCAAATGAACAGTTTTTCACTACTAGGCCAAATTATCCTAAGGGAGGTTTTTATAGAGAGCTGGATAGAATTTGAATTCAAGATACCAATGCCTTTTATGAGAACTATAATTGGAAAATATAACAAAAAAATCAACTTTCACATTTTTTGCAAACAATATGTATTTTTTAAAATAAACCAGTCTTTTTAAGGATTTTGAGGCTGTAGCTAAGGCAAATATACAGATAGGTAATAGAAGATAGTAGTTAGCCAGAAGATGAGAAAAAAAGGAAATACAATCTGACCTAATGAACTTAGGAGAGAGAACCCAGGATAGCAAGAAGGATGAATTTACTTGAGAATCTGGCCAGAAGACTCTGGATAAATTCCCAGGTTTGTTTAAAACTGAATGCAATTGTGGGTTGCTAAATGTTTGGAGAAGTCTCTCAGCAATACTATTAGGATTTTGGGCTAATACTGATTAAGAAAACCTTTCCTTCATAATCACATAGTATTTATTTTTCCCTACAATTAGTCTGCTATCTTTTACTACAAGTGCCTTAGCGGAAACAAAATCCAGTTCAGTAACACTGGAACAGTGCCAACTCCCCTACTGCACATTTCATTAGCTAAGTCCTCCCCTACCTCCACTACCACCTGTTCCTGGTCAGATGATGAAATACTCTCAAACTTTTCCACCTGCCAATCTCATATCAGAAACAGGAACAATTTAATCATGTAGGGGGAAATATACTTTTCATGATATGACAAAATCTTTCGATGAAATCTTAACCATTCCCAATCCAAATATAAAATTATTAGATAGAGAAGACTAATTTGGAATAGTTTAAATAAACTAATATAAAAAAAGGAATGGTGACAGCCCCAATATCACGAGGCTATAACCTTGGTGATCAGATTTCTAATGTCAAGGGTGCCATGTACTGTTCCAGCACATAAACTCATTCAAAGGAATGAGAAGACCAGAAACTTATGTTCTTAACCTTGAAAGAGAAGACAAGAAGTATCTTAGTTTCTTTAGCTAATACTCGGAACCTTTAATAAGCAAACAAGTACTTTCCCTACTTCAAACATTTTGACAGCTTACATTTTTCACAGCTGTTTTGTACATATTCAAACAGCTAAAAGTTCAGCAACATACAAATCAAAACAAATTTCAAACTGCCCTGGCTGGGTGTCTCAGTTGGTGGGAGCACTGTCTCATACACAAAAGACAGCGCGTTTGATTCCCAGTCAGGGCACATACCTAGACTGTGGTTTCGATCTCTGGTCAGGACCCAGACTGAGAGACAATTAATGGTTTCTCTCTCACATCAATGTCTCTCTCTCCCTTCATCTCTCTAAAACTCAATAAAAAATACCATATCCCCAGGTGAGGAGTAAAAAAATACAGCCTCAAACCAAAAGATATACACACAAAAAATGGCTGTTAATATACTTAAAAGTACTTAATCATAATTAAAGAAGCACAAATACAAACTAGAGATGCCATTTTCACTGATTAAGTTAAGAAAAATTTTTTGTGGTTGATAATACCTACTTTTAATGACAGGGAGCCGAGTATGCCTCCATTCTCTTTACTGGTGGGAGTTTAAGTTGATATATCTTTTTTAAAATGTACATACCCTTTGAGTAAGGAATTCATTTGTTAGAAATTTTTTCTACAAATATATCAACAAGAGGAATACAAGGGTACATGTACAAGATGTTCATGGCAACATAATTTGTAACAGTAAAACAGCTGGAAATAACTTAAATGCTCAAGAATAGGGAACTGGCTGAGTAAAATTATAGCATAGGAATACAATAGAATACTATTCCGCCACAAAGAAATGAGGCAGATGCACTGGTATGAGATGTCCAAGATAAAATGCTCAGTGAGCAAAAGTAAGTCACAGAACAGCCACAGACTAAGTTAAAATTAATTTATTGAGGTAGGTATAACTAACAAGGAACATATCTGAAACTAATGTAAAGGGTACTATGCAAATAGATGGAACGGGCGAAACAACTGGTTGCTATGATGTGCACTGACCACCAGGGGGCAGATGCTCAATGCAAGAGCTGCCCCCTGGTGGTCAGTGCGCTCCCACAGGGGGAATGCCACTCAGCCAGAAGCTGGGCTCCTGACTGGCAGCACCAAAGAGCAGTGAGCCGAGCAGTCAGGAGTAGTGAGCAGGCAGGCAGTAAGGAGCGAGTGGTCCTGGACTGCGAGAGGGTGCAGACTGGGCTGAGGGACCTCTCCCTCCACCCCAGTGAGTGCATAAATTTCGTGCATCAGGCCTCTAGTACAGCATAATTTGATATCTGTATTAAAATTATTTTTACTACAGACTGAATAAATTGAGTCTTAGCAATCAATTGTAAAAGTAATTACCTAAAACTTACCAAGTTGGAACTAGAAACAGCAGGGAAAAAAATTGAAGAGTGAAAAGTACAAAAGGAGGAGATGGAAAATAGAATTAGGGGGGCGAGTATGTCTATTAGTATAAACAGGAAAAGGGTAACTTTATAGAGCCAATCCCCACAGTAATACTATACCTAACAGCTGGCTGTGTTCCCCTGTGATGGAGTTCTGACTTGGCTCTGAAAAACAAACAATTGAAAAGAAAAGAAAAAAATGAATAACCAAAATAATTTCTTAAAAATCAGCAACAAAAGTTAAGCAAGGAAATAAGCAAAGCAAATTTAAGTGTTTAAGAAGCATCAATGAAAGGATAACAAAAATATAAGCTATTATGAAAAATAATTGCATTACTTCCTTGAGAAGTTAAACAATAGAATTACCACATGACCCAGCAATTCTGCTTTTAGGTATATATCCAAAATAAATAAAAACAGGAACTCAAACAGATACCTGTGTGTCAATGCTTATAAGAGCATTACTCACAATAGCCAAAACGTGGGAACAACCCATGTGTCCTTCAAAAGATGAATAAACAAAACATGGTATATACTGACAATGGAATATTTTCAGACACAAAAAATGAAGTCGGATACATGCTACAACATGATGAACCCTGAAAATATTATGCTAAGGGAAATAAGCTGGACGCAGAAAGACAAATACGCTACCTTTCTATTCGTATGAAATATCTGGAAAAGGCAAGTTTATATATAGGCAAAGTAGATCAGAGGTTACCAGGGATGAGGGGAATGGGGAAATGGGATGTTATTGCTTAATGAGTACAGAATTTCTGTTTGTGGTGATGAGAAAATTTAGAAATAGATAGTGGTAGTAGTTGCAAAACACTGTGAATTGTAATTAATGTCAATGAATTGTGCACTTAAGTGGTTAAAATGACACTTTGTTTCATATATCTTTACTAAAATAAAACGTATATTAAAAAAAAACTCACACACTAATAACAGCCTGGTTGGTATGGCTCAGTGGTTGAGCATCAACCCATGAACCAGGAGGTCACGGTTCAATTCCCAGTCAGGGCACATACCTGGGTTGTGGGCTCGATCCCCAGTAGGTGGCATGCAAGAGGCAGTTGATCAATGATTCTCTCTCATTACTGATGTTTCTATCTCTCTCTCACCCTTCCTCTCTCGAAATCAATAAAAACATATTAAAAAATAAACTTACACATGCCCATCTGGAGTGGCTCATTTGGCTGGAGGCTGTACTGGGCACTGAAGGGTTGCTGTTCAATTGCCAGTCAGGGCACATACCTGGGTTACAGGTTTGATCCCCAATATGGAAGGCAACTGACAATGTTTCTCTCTCCCCACCCCTTCCTCTCTCTAAGCGTGTCCTCAGGTGAGGATTAAAAAATATAATAACAACAACAACAACAAAACTTGACAAAGCAATACTCGTTTCATAAAGCAGAAGGATGATTCAGGGACAACAACACGAGTTACATGTTAATGACAATGGAACATATGACATACATTCGTAACAACTCAAAGTCAGGACATAAGTTCAGCACACATAACTATTAACAGATATGGTCCTGATTTAACTTCAAGATAAAATAATAAAATTGGCTTTTATACATATCTATTTCTTCAGTAACCTATCATAAAATGAATGGCTATAAGCTAAGTTCTTAATGCAAGAGATATTGACAATCACCGTTTAACAACTAACCACTTAAGTATTTTAAAAACTTGAAAAACATTAAGGGTTAAATATGGAAAAGACTCAGCTCCATTTTCCTCAAAGATTAATAAGTCTCTTGTGATACACAGGATTACATCTGGTTTTCTTAAATGTGTCCAGTTAATAAAAAATTTGGAAGGGGAAAAGGTAGGGGATAGCCGGTGAACAACAATGGGAAAAAAATTACACCTTTGTTTTCACTAACCTCTAATTGAAATTTATATTTTCTCCAAATGTAGGCAACAAATTACATCAAAGTACCTATAATTTGTCAACAATAAATATCAAATATTTTCCTATCACATTTATAGGAGCTGCATATATTGCTATATATATTTAGAAAACTTTCATTCTTAATTTAGTTTCGAAAACAGAAATTCCAAATTTTTCTATTCTAACATACTTTTTTTGCAACATGCTAGCAGGTGAATTGCCAGTTTTAATTTGAACTCATCTTACTTCCTAACTAAATAATCTGGTTTATTAGTGAATTCTACTAAACATTCAAAGAATTAATACCAAATTTTCTCAAACTCTTTCAAAACAGGGAAGTGGTGGGACTACTTCCAAACTTATTTTATAAGACTAATATTGCTCTGATACCAAAACTAGTCAAGACACCACAACAAAAGAAAATTAAAGGCTAATATCCCTGATGGACATAGATGCAATAATCCTAAAGAAGTTTTTGGCAAAATTAATTCAACAATACTTTAAAGAATCTGATGCCAAGATGAAATGGAATTTATCTCATTACAAGAAAAAAGTTTCTAACTACATATGGTGACAAATGTTAACTAGACTTAAGTGGTGAACATTTTATAGTACATACAAATATAAAATCATTGTTATACTCTTGAAACTAAATTATTGTTGTATGCTAATTAGATTTCAATAAATAAATAAAGATAAAAAAGAATATGAGCCTGGCCAGCATGGCTCAGGGGTTGAGCATTGGTCATGGTTTGATTCCCGTTTGGGGCACATGCCGGGGTTGTGGGCTTGATCTCCAGTGTGGGGTGTGCAGGAGGCAGCCAATCAATGATCTGCTCTCTCATCATTGATGTTTCTCTCTCTCTCTCTCCCTCCCCTTTTCTCTCTAAAAATCTATAAAAATATATTTTAAAAAATGGTTGTTCTTGCACATTAAGACACAGTAAAAATAACAGATCCACAGTAAGTTAACATATTACGGTAGATCTCCCTCATCGTAGGGGAAAATTTGGGCTCCATCATTACCGAGAAGCAGGTGTATAAATAGTATGGAAGGAGGAGTAGAGAAAGAAAGGGAATTTAGAACCAAGAACTTTGGTCATCATCTAGATCTACTCTAATGACTCTAAAGGATAATTTGGAGAGGAGTTATTAGCATCTTCTATTTTTCTCTCTAAAACTATACCAAGATTCCTTCTCAAGATTCTGATCCCTACTTAGTGGGAATGTCTTTTTTCTCAGGTGTTCTAGGACAGAATAAATTGAGAACTTCAGATTTTAGTATTTATAGTGAAGACAAATGCCTGGGTTAATGAGTGGTCAAAGACACATCCCACAAAAAGAGAAAGATTAGAGATATAGTCTTGATGTCTTCAGAATTTATATTCGTGCTTCTCAATACCCTGCAATTCTTACTTTCTTGTTCTAAAACAAAGAACAATAGCCTAAAACAATTTATCAGGAATTGTCAGGAATGTATCTATGAATAAAAAACTGAAAAACATCCCAGAACACTCAGGCAGAATACGTATGATTTTAGAGGTCAGAGGATTTTAGAGATCAGAGTATAAGTGATTTTTCTTTTTAAAAAAAAATCTGTTCTAAGCCCACTGCATGAGAGAACATATTCGCCTATGTAATCACAGATAAAGGTTTAATCTCCAACTTTTATAGGGAACTCATACAACTTAACAAAAAGAAGATAAACAATCTGATCAAAAAATGGGCAAAGGACCTAAATAGATACTTTTCAAAAGAGGACATTCAGAAAGTCAAGAGACATATGAAAACATGCTCAAAGTCACTAATCATTCGAGAGATGCAAATCAAAACAACAATGAGCTACCATCTCACACCTGTAAGAATGGCTATCATCAACAAATCAACAAACGACAAGTGCTGGAGAGGATGCGGAGAAAAAGGAACCCCCCTGCACTGCTGGTGGGAATGCAGACTGGTGCAGCCACTGTGGAAAACCATATGGAGTCTCCTCAAAAAATTAAAAATGGAACTCCCTTTTGATCCAGTGATCCCACTTCTGGGAATATATCCCAAGAAACCAGAAACACCAATCAGAAAGGACATATGCATCCCTATGTTCATAGCAGCACAATTTACCAAAGCTAAGATTTGGAAACAGCCTAAGTGCCCATCAGCAGATGAATGGATTAGAAAACTGTGGTACATCTACACAATGGAATACTATGCTGCTGTAAAAAGGAAGGAATTCTTACCATTTGCAACAACATGGATGGAACTGGAGAGCATAATGCTAAGTGAAATAAGCCAGTCAATGAAAGAAAAATACCACATGTCCTCACTCATCTATGGATAATAAAAACCATTATAAAATGGTGAACAAAAATAGGTACAGAGGCAAAGCAGCATCAAACAGATTGTCAAATTACAGCAACAAGGATGGGGAGGGTTGGGGGTGGGTGGGTAAGAGATCAACCAAAGGACTTTTATGCATGCATATAAGCATAACCAATGGACACAAAACACTGGGGGGTAGGGGAGGCCGGGGGAAGGGCAAAGGAAAAAAAAGAGATATATGTACTAATCTTTGTAATACTTTATGCAATAAAAAAAAAATCTGTTCTTCTGTACTGTATGATATACTGCCTTGCCTTCTGAGCTGGGCATAAATGATCTATGTCCATTCTCTAGTCATGCTGATATTTTTCCTTTGAATACCCTATGTAGTTCTTTGTGAATCCAACTTAGATTTTTATCTTTCAATTATAATTAAAGGAATGGGGGAGGGAGGGTGCTTTCCTTATTTCGTAAATTGAAGATTAACCCTTAAGAACCTGTAAATGTTTCATTAATATATGTAAAAACTAAAACAAGGGCAAATCTAGGCATGCCTATAAAAATCATAATTGGTAAATGATTTACGCTAAAGGGCGTTTCTGAGTATGCAATCCAAATTGTGTAGTGCAAGCAACATAATATTGTTCTGGGCATCTTTCTATTGTCCTATATCTGAACTCTCCCATTAACATTTTTTCCTGCCTATGTCACTGGTGAAGGCACACCCAAGCTTGCCTAAGACTGGGAGTTGTCCCTAATATTATCAAAATGAAAGTATTTTAACCAAATTGCTTCCTATAATAGGGACAATTTGTCAATAATATAACTGTTTCTACTCTTCAATGGTCTTAATAAATTCAGCTACTTCTGAGTCATAATATAACCAGTTAGTACTCAAAAGCCTGTGACATTCTACCAATCAAATGACAGTTCATATAAAAAAGACACATAAACCTTTTCACAAATGCAATCATAAAAATAAACTAAAAATATCTCCTCTAAACAGTAATGGTACAGTCATTTTACAAACAGGTACTTGCTCAATATATTTATCTTGGGTAAGTGCTAAAGAGTGAAGATTTTATTCAGTTTCTAGTCATGTGCCTTAGAAAATAGAGAGAAAAATGATTGTGGGTGGTACTCACTTGCAAAACTACCTCTATAAATAGTTTTGTTGAAAAGCTTTATTATTTCCCCTACTTTGCCCACAGCAATAGTCTTTTCCCCCCAGAATTTCCTTTGATAATACTTCATGTACCATTCTTGGTAGAGAAAATGAAGCAAATAAAGTCTACTGTATTATGCATCTAAAACTCAGTGTGGCCCAGCTGGTGTTGTTAAGTGGCTGACAGTAAACCTATGAACCAAGAGGTCATGGTTCAATATGCCCAGGTCAGGCCGGTCAGGGCATATGCCCAGGTTTCAGTCTTGATTTCCAGTAGGAGACATGCAGGAGGCAGCTGATCAATGATTCTCTATTATCATTGGTATTTCTATCTTTCTTTCCCTCTCCTTCCTCTCTGAAGTCAATAAAATATATATTTTAAAAAATAAATAAGTGTGCAAGTTTGTCTTCATTCAAGATAAAAATCAGTAACTTCATTAAAAAACAATCAATAGTGAAGACTGTTGTCTAATTGTTTAGGAAATGTAGACATGATCACATGCATATACATCAAGACGATTAGCTTATTATAATACTGTCTATTTTATCTAGATATACTACAAAGGTGTTTCGGGATGCCAAATACCCCAATCACCAGTCTTAACATGTTTCTAATTTTCTGGACTCTGATTTTTAAAATACCAACGAAGCATCAACCATCATAAGAAATCATCTGACTCTGATTTGGGCAAAGATGATTAAAGATTGAATCAAAGACCATTACTTCAACATTCATACTTATTAGATTCTGCCTCTCTGTATGGGTAGGCCCTCATTATGCTGAGAAATCTAAGAGGGAAACAAGTTGAAATGAGGTACAATCTGAAAAGCCTATCCTCTTCCTATAGATTTTGAACTTAATGCAATTAAACTAGATAGACCTGGAAAAATTTACATGTGACTGTGCTTAAATAAGTAGATGGGTGAGAAACATTAGGCAATTTTAGATAAAGTAAAATTAAACAGTGAAATGGAAATGTAAAGCAAGACAGAAAAAGTTAATAAATCATATTTTCTAGTCTTACCCTATAAAGGAAAGTTGAAAGATACTTCGAGTTTTTAACATACAAAGAATATAATTTTTCTTTTCTATTATTTTTTACAAGCAATAAACCTTAATATTTCAAAAAATCTTAAGTATGTTACATGCAATAAACATTAATATCTCAAGAAAAACAATTTTAAATATGTTACATGCAATAAACACCAATTATTCAAAAAAAGATCTTACATATAATATTGCATGCAATAAACAGTATTTTAAGAAAAACAATTTTAAGCATATTACCCAAACTGTACTAACATATCACAAACATTGAAGGAAATATTAAAAATCTGCAAATAACTTCTATTATATTCTAGAATATTCCCCCCTCCCGTTCTATTTTTGTTCATCAGTTTATGTTGTGCATTATATTCCACAAATGAGTAAGATCATATAATATTTATCTTTCTCCAACTGGCTTATTTCACTTAGCATGATGCTTTCAAAGTCTATTTTGTCGGATATGAGTATTGCTACTTCAGCTTTTTTTTTTCCATTTGCATGGAAAATTTTTTTCCATCCCTTCACTTTCATCTTGTGTGTTTTGAGGTGGATCTCTTGTAGACAGCATATAGTTGGGTCATGTTTTGGTATCCATTCAGCTACCTTACACTTTTTGAATGGAGCATTTAATCCATTTACATTTAGGGTTATTATTGAGAGGTACTTATTTATAACCATTTAATTCTGTATGGCTAGGTTGCTCTCTCTGTTTCTTCTCACCATTCCCTTACAGCAATCCCTTTAGCATTTCTTATAATAATGCTTGTTTGGTGATGATGAACTCCTTTAGCCTTTTTGTTTGTTTGAGCTGCTCTTTATTTGACCATCTATTTTGAATGATAGCCTTGCTGGATATAGTAATCTTGGTCTCAGATCCTTGCTTTCCATTACCTTGAGTACTTTATGCCATTCCCTTCTGGCCTGGAGAGTTTCTGATGAGAAATCAGGTATCAGCCTCATGGGAACTCTTTTGTAGGTAAATTTTCTTTTCTCTTGCTGCCTTTAAGATTATTTGTCTTTAATTTTTGGCATTTTAATTATGTGTGTAGGTGTGGGTCTGTTTGGGTTCTTCTTGTTTGGGGTTCTCTGTGCCTCTTGAACTTGTGTGAGTTTTTCCTTTACCAGGTTAGGGAAGTTTTCTACCATTATTTCTTCAAACACCTTCTCTATTCCTTCCTCCCTTTCTGCATCTTCTGGCGCACCTACTATTCTAATATTATTATGTTTCACATTGTCCCACAGCTCCCTTAAGCTGTCCTCTGGTTTTTTTTAATTGTTTTTTTTTTTCTTTTTGGTTCTCTAATTGAGTAGTATTTTCAACTCTGTATTGTAATTTACTGATTCAATCCTCAACTTCCCCTAATCTGTTGTGTATTCTTTCCAATGTGTTCTTTATTTGTGTTATGTCATTCTTTATCTCAGACTGTTTTTTTTCACAGTTACTATATCTTTTTTCATACTGTTGAGCATTTTTAACATCATTACTCTGAACTGCCCCCCCCCCCCCACCCCCCCCCCCCAGCCCTTTGAGGAAAGGCAGATATCAATGTGGGAAAGATGTCCTCTGCTGTGTGAGGGAACGGCTCAGCCCAGGAAATTTGGGGTGTCTGCCTTCTGAGCTCTATCCCCCAACTCCCCAGTCCTGGGTTCTGCTCTCACAGCTCCAGTTCACTTCACTCTCCCTCTGCCAGAGCACAAGGTGGGTGGCTCCACAGGGAATTTTTCTGTTGGCCCTTCAAGAAGGTGCCCAAACTTTCAGCTGCCACTCCCTGGCAGACAGCACCCCATTGCTTTTTTCAGATTTGATGGTCTGCTGGGGAGCCCAGCTTCAGGATTAGATTCCAGAGTTCTCAGTGGCATCCCCCACAGCTAAGATATCTCTCTGGGACTTCAGCTGCCATCTGCAGGTGCCTGGCCAGCCCTTCCTACTTCGCCCCTCCTACCAGTCTCTAAGTGGTCTCCACCTTGGTCCTTGGATATCAGTGTCCTCTCCTATAAGTTTTTCATTGATTTTCAGGAAGCCTTTCAGTATTTCAGTTGTAATTCCAGCTTGTTCCTGGGACCATGTCCGGGCAGCATCCTACTCTGCCTTCATTTTTAATCTCCCCAAAGAATATAATATTAAAAATATATTAAGAATTTACTTCTCATCCAAGAGATGCAAATCAAATGACAATGAGGTACCATCTCACACCTGTAAGAATGGCTATCATTAACAAATCAACTAATGACAAGTGCTGGTGAGGATTAGGAGAAAAAGGAACCCTTGGGCACTGCTGGTAGGAACGTAGACTGGTGCAGCCACTGTGGAGAACAGCATGGAGTTTCTTCAAAAAACTAAAATGGAACTCCATTTGACCCAGTAATCCCACTTCTAGGACTTAACCCAAGAAACTAGAAACACCAATCAGAAAGGATATATGCACCTCTATGTTCATAGCAGCACAATTTACAATAGCTAAGATTTGGAAACAGCCTAAGTGCCCACCAGCAGAAGACTGGATTAAAAAACTGTGGTACACCTATGCAATGGAATATTACGCTGCTATAGAAAAGAAGGAACTCTCCATTTGCAACAGCATGGATGGACCTGGAGAGCATCATGGTAAGCAAAATAAGCCCATTGGAGGAAGATAAATATCACATGATCTCACTCATTTGTGGAACATAATGAACAACATAAACTGATGAACAAAAATAGTGCAAGAGGAAGAAAATATTCTAGAATATAATAGAAGTAATCCTGTTATTTGCAGATTTTTAATATTTCCTGCAACTTTTGTGATACCGTACTATGCTAGTACAGTTTTGGTAATGTTATTACATTTAAAATCCTTTTTATCTTGAAATATTAATGTTTACTAATGTAAAATTATTACATTTAAGATTGTTTTTCTTGAATTGGTGTTTATTGAATGTAACATTATATTTAAAATAATTTTTCTTGAGATACTGTTTATTGCATGTAACATGTTTAAAATCATTTTATTGAAATATTTAAAAAAGCATTAGAAGACATATATATTACTATATGTCAACTGTAATTGAAAAATAAAAATGATTTAAATTTAAAAAATAAAAAATAAATAAACGATGGAGCTGCTGGCTGGAGAATGGACTGTGAGGGATGCAAGAATAGAAACAGGAACCAATCAGGAATCTACTGCAGGAATCTTAGGAAGGTATGATAATGAATGTAGTGAAGATGACAAAAGCTGTGAGGGTGGTATCTTCTGGAAGGAGAGCTCATGAGTTAATCTGCAAACTTAATGTCCATGTTACTTTAAAATTTGTAGTTCATTTCCTTCATTTATTCAATATTATTTAGTATCTTCCACCTGTGAAACACTATTCTAAAATAACAAAATCCCTACCATCAAAGAGCTTACATGTCTGTGGAGAAGACACAAAACAATAAACAAACAACAAATTACATTATATGTGAAGAGTGATAATAAACCAACAAAAAAGCAGAGGAAGAGAAGAGAGAATTAGTGTGTGTGGGGGGGTTTCTGTGCTGGTTTTGATACTGAGTTTAAAAATGTCTCTCAGCCCTTGCTGGTTTGGCTCAGTGGATAGAGCATTAGCCTATGGACTGAAGGGTCCCAAGTTCAATTCCAGTCAAGGGCACATGCCCAGGTTGCAGGCTCAATCCCTAGTGTGATGTTTCTATCTCTATCTCTCCCTCTCCCTTCTTCTCTGAAATCAATTAAAAATATATTTTAAAAAAAGGTTTTATTAGATAATGTGACATCTAACCAGAAACTTAAAGTGAGGCCTCTAGCCATAAAAATATCATAAAAATATACCCCAGTCAGACACTGTGCCCTACTTCCCACAGGGCATGAGAAGGGTAAGGGAAATTCAACTGATTATGAAAGCTAATACAGTCAGAGCTGAAAGGATAGAGAAATTAGGAAGAGATAAAGGTCATCCACAGAGAACAGCAAATATGATTCTGTTTTTGATATTTGAAGAAGTTTAGTAACCAGACTATTTTATTTCTGTTCACGTATTCATAAATGTTTGTTGTAATTTTTACCGTAAAAAAGTGTATTAATTTTGTTCTAAATGTCTTGGTAGGTTCTAACTCTTGAGTTTAGATGATCAGGATATGATTCCACCTTCACGATCTCTGTACACCCCTGCCATTAACTCTGTTAATGCAGAGTCAAAGGACTTTATCAAATATTATACTTTCATGTTTGTGCTGAAATATCTTGAACATTTCTTCAAAACTTGATGTGCTTTCCCTTTTCTTTTTTTTAAACAGGCTCAGAGCCTCTGCATGGCAATAGTATCTAGCTAGCTTAATACCGTTTGCATCACATTTATTTTTAGTTTATACTCTATTTATGGCAAGCATGCTTGCATTTTGTTTAGTGTAAGTTTCCTTTATAAAAAGCCCCAGAAAATCAGTGACTCAATCTAAGAAAAAAAATATTAAATTAATGCAAAGATGATACATAAAACAGGGAAGATTATAAAGGTAGTTTTTGAATGACTTAATTTAGGTAAAATTGCCTACCTTCATCATACCAAGTCTTCACAGTGACCCTGCGATGAGAAAATCATTCCCATTTTCCAAAGAAGGTAGCTCTGAGAGAGCTAAACTGCTTTGCCCAAGGTGTAGAGCCAATAACCTGTGGTACAGCCTTTAGTGCTGCAAAGGCCCAAGAAGGAGCAGAACAATATGGACCAAGGCAGTGTGAACTGTAAGTAGAACTTTTAAAAAAACCTTAAAAATCAGGTAGAATTCAAAACCCCAGTTTTGAAATTCTAAGTAGAAGTCTACAAATAAGAGCAGTATTTCAGGTAAGGCTATGTGAGGGCAATATGCAATGTGAAATGAATGCCAGACAGGCTTGTTAGAGACAGACAGGCTTATGCATAATAAGAGACCACTGTAATTTACCCACATGCTAACAAGCATCTCTAGCATGGTGTCTAAAATATTAGCAATAGGTAGTTGTTAATAATTATTATCTCAATTACATCAGGGTGATTATCTATCTCTCTATATATAAAGAGCCAGGGGCTGTCACATCCAAAACAACCAAACAGACGACCTAACAGGCTGAGCGGGGCGACAAGGCCGGCAAGGGAGTTAGTGAGGGGCGACCAGGCTGGCAGGGGAGTGCAGTTGGGAGTAACCAGGCTGGCAAGGGGGTCAGTAAGGGACAACCAGGTTGGCGGGGTGGGGGGCAGTTAGGGGCGACCAGGCCAACGGGGGTGGGAGGGGAGGGACTAGTTGGGGGTGATCAAGCCGGTAGGGGGGCAGTTAGGGGTGATCAGGTCGGCAGGCAGTGGTGGTTAGGGGTAATCAGGCTGGCTGGGGGGCCAGTTAGGGTGATCAGGCAGACAGGTAGGTGAGCAGATAGGAACCAGCAGTCCTGGATTGTGAGAGAAATGTCCGACTGCCAGTTTAGGCCTGATCCCTGAGGGGTCCCAGATTGGAGGGTGCAGGCTAGGCTGAGGGGACTCCCCCGCCCCCATGCACTGGGCCTCTATTAGTACTATATTAGAGATATAGACAAATAGATATGGAAGTATGTACATTATATTACTTTCCCTGGAAAATGTAATGGAAAAGCCACTAAGGAAGAAATGATGTTTGAGCTCAGTCTTAACAGAAGAGTAAGTGTTTGCTTGGTAAGTGCAGGAAAGAACATCCCAGGAAGATGGAACAAATATGTGGAAACAGACTTTCAAGAACATTTCTTATATCTGGAGTGCAGTATATATAAAAGACTGATAGACAAGGAGGCTGTTGAGATGTTCTAGATCAGGAAGGAACATGTGTGACCTACTAAGCAGTACAGACTAGATTACATGGGCAATGGGAAATCATTACAGGGTTTTAAATGGGAGAATAAAAGGATGACATTTATATTTGAGAAAATTTCATATGGTAGTTCTGTAATGGGTGGCTTTAGGAGCTTAGACAAGAAGTGACAAAGGACTAACATAAATTAATGTAGCAGTGATAAGGATGGAGAGGATAGATTTGAGAAATATTTGGGAGACTAAATGAACAATTGGTTAAAGACAGAGGAAAAGAGGAGAGAACCAAGATGGCGGCATGAGGTATATGCCTAAATGTGCAGCCTCCACAACTACATTATAAAAATAAACTATACAGATAAATGGCCATACTCCAGAACCAAGGGAGGAGAAGCTTTACAACTAGAAGGCAAGAGAAGGAGTGCATTGAGACTGAGTAGAAGTTCCCGGCACCAAAACTGAGAGGTACAGATGTGCAAAATGGAGGCGGCGTGGGTGAAAGGGTGGTGGGAGATTATAAACTCCGGGGTCAAACTGAATGCGATGAGGGCTGTCAGGCAACGGGGCCGAAGACCAGTGGTGTTCTAGCAGAGCTGTTTGCTGCGATCACTGACGCGGAGATTCAGGGACTCAGAAGCGCACAGAGGGCTTGGAGGCGCCAAATCCGGGAGAAGCTGCGATCGGCTGAGTGGCAGCCATTGCAGGTTGCTCTGCCCCAATGATTCTGAGACCCCGCCCCACCCAACTTACAACCCCGCCCAAGCTGTGCACCTGCCTGCCTGCAGCATAACCTAAGGGGCTGCAGCTGGGACAGAACTCCAAAAGTTCCAAACCCCAAACAACGAGGAGAAAGGCCTGCAGGTCACTTCCTCCCAGTAATACCTCCCAGCGATACCTCCCAGTGATAACTACAACAAGACTGTGCACCCAGCCTTCAAAGGCATACAAGAGTGTTCACCCCAGGTGACTGGGGAGGCTGAATCACTGGGCCCTATAGGACACCTAGCACAGAAAGTCACTCTATCAACACAGGGAAGCAGCCAAAATGTGGAGACAAAGAAACAGATCACAAATGACAGAAATGGAGGAAAGCAAACTACTGGATATAGAGTTCAGAACTATGGTTTTAAGGTTTTCAAGAATTTTCTAGAATCCGCCAATAAACTTAGTAATATTATACAGAGATCCAACAGCAGACTAGAGGTTTGCAATAATCAAGTCAAAGATTTGAAACATTAAAAGCAAAAAGCACCCAACTGGAAGAGAAAAAAGAAAAAAGAATCCAGAAGTGTGAAGATAGTGTAAGGAGCATCTGGAACAACTTTAAGCGAACCAACATCAGATTTACAGGGGTACCAGAAGAAGAGAGAGAGCAAGATATTGAAAACCTATTTGAAGAAATAATGACAGAAAACTTCCCCTACCTGGTGAAAGAAATAGACTTACAAGTCCAGGAAGCACAGAGGACCCCAAACAAAAGGAATCCAAGGAGGACCATACCAAGACACATCATCATTAAAATGTCAAGGACAAAAGACAAAGAGAGAATATTAAAAGCAGCAAGAGAAAAACAGTTAGTTACCTACAAGGGAGTACCCATATGACTGTCAGCTGATTTCTCAACAGAAACAATGCAGGTCAGAAGGGAGTGGCAAGAAATATTCAAAGTGATGAATAGCAGGAACCTACAACCAAGATTACTCTACCCAGCAAGGCTATCATGTAAAATTGATGGTCAGATAAAGAGCTTCACAGACAAGAAAAAGCTAAAGGAGTATATCACTACCAAACCAGGATTATTTGAAATGCTGAAGGGCATTCTTTAAGAAGAGGAGGAGGAAGAAAAAGGTAAAAATAAAAAGTATGAACAACAAAGTGACAACAAATACATATCTATCAACAAGTGAATTTAAGAAGTCAATAGAAATATCTGATGAACGGAATAAACTGGTGAATTGAATATAAGTAAGGGCATAGAAAACGATGGACTGACAATTCTCAGGGGGAAGGGGACATAAGGAGTATGGGTAGAGACTGGACAAAAATCTTATATTTATGGATGAAGACAGTGGTGGGGGTAAGGGCACGGGGTGGAGGGGGGATACCAGGTAGAAGGGAGCTATGGGGGTTAAAAAAAAGTAACATCTGTAATAATCTGAATAAAAAATTAAAAAATAAAAATAAATAAAAAAGGAAGACTGAAAAAAAAGACAGAGGAAAAGAGAGAGACAGGAGGAGACAGAACCATTGAGTATCTAATCTAATAAAAGAGTAATATGCAAATTGACCATCACTCCGAGGCACCCAAGCCACGCCCACCAGCCAAGCCATGCCCATCAGCCGATAAGAGCAGCTGTATGCAAATTAACCCAGCCAAGATGGTGGCTGGCAGCCACTGAGTTAGAGCAAACAGGAGGCTTCTCACCCAGCTGCCTCACTCGGCTGGGCCTCTGCTCAAGGCAACATAGTTTCAATTACAGAAGCCACGGAGCTGAAGCAAACAGGAGTCTTCATTGCCTGCCTAGGCCTCTGCTCATCGCAACAAAGTTACAATTATAGTAGATAAATAAACCCCAGAAACCTGATTCCAGCCAGCCTTGCTGGGACGTTGGGTCAATGGGAGCTGTGGGCAGCCTGAAAACAGCCCTCAGCCCCTCACCCAGACTGCCCAGGCACCCCAGTAGGGACCCGAACCCTGAAGGGGATGTGGGCAGCCTAAAAATGGCCCTCAATCCCTCATTCAGGCTGGCCACACCCTCATGGGGTGAGGGTCCCCACTGGGGGGCTTGGTCAGCCTGCAAACAGCCATCAGCCCCTCACCCAGGTTGGCCAGGCATACCAGCAGGTGAACATCCCCCGAGGGGTCCCAGACTGCGAGAGGGCACAGGCTGGGCTGAGGGACCCTTAAGTGCACAAATTTTTGTGCACCGGGCCCCTAGTTTTAATATATTGAGGAAAAGGAATCAATAAAGTAGTAGAAAACACAGGAAAGGGGAGGCAAGAAAAGCTCATAGCATAGCTATACAGTTGAAAATTGAATAAGTAGGACGAGAGTAAAGGGTAAGTGTGAATACAGGTGTTGGTAAGAATTTGGGAAGAGGCATTTTGGAAATATAGTTTTTTCTGTGAAGTAGTTCAGTCATGCTAACTATAAGGGAATGGAAGAAGGGGAGCTTAACGAGCATTTTTAAAGTTTTGTGAGAAACTTAGAGAAAAGAGGCTAACTAGAATCACGTAGAAGAAATTCTGTAGTGTTAACAGCACAGCTGAGGATGGAAAATTGTGGCACCAATTTTCATAGCTGCGATATATGCCCTCCTCCCCACCACCAGCAACACAACTGCCAAGATTAAGAATGAAAGGAGGAAAGTAAACGAACAATTTTTTTAAGAGAGAGAGAATAAGAGAAGGCCCAGTGAGTCAATCTGGGATTATAAGTGCTGTGAGGGCAAGAACTTTATTTAATGTTGCTGTGACAATAATTTTTTGTAACACAGAGCTTTGTACACACTATAAAATGTTCAATATTTGTTTGTTAAATAACTGACTGATGTGAAGTGATTTCAAAGAAAAAGATCCAGAGATAGAAAATCAGGACTAGTTTCAACAAAATGTTAATGCTGGAAATAATGATTTCAAAGTCATCATCAAAACCTAATAGTTGAGCTCTAGCTGGTGTGCTCAGTAGTTAGAGCATTGGACTATGCACCGAAGGGTCAAGGGTTTGATTCCTGGTCAAGGGCATGTAACTGGGTTGAGGGTTCACTCCCTGTTTCTGGTTGGGCAACCAATGAATGTGTCTCTCACATGGATGTTTCTCTCTCTTTTCTTCCCTCCCTCCCCTTTCACTTTCTGTAAAGCAATGGAAAGAATATCCTGAGGTGAGGATTAACAAAAAACAGCGCCAGAGTTGAAAATAAATGGATAAACTTTCCTAAAAGTCAATATAAAAAGACAGCAGCTGAGATCAAGCTCTGGAAATACTAGCAAATAGAAGTGCAACTATAAAAGGAATCAGAGGGGGGGAAATCATTGAAAAAACTGACTGCAATGCTGTTATGCCGATTTCCCCCCAACAAATCTAGACTCTAAAAGGATGAGAAAGTTCATGAAGGAGAAGTGATGAAAATGTAGAGCCAAACATGCCTATGGGAGCAGAGAATACTATATAGAAGTCATGAAGAAACTGAAGAGAATTCATTTAGCAATCTCCCCTCTGATCCATCTGGCTTGGTTTAACAAAAAAGTGGTAAGACAACAGCAGCCAGCAGGCATGTAGCTGAAGCTTGAATAAACCAAGAACCAGGACCAGAGTTATATGAGTCATATGCAGGCCACTGAAGGCCATCTCTTGCGGCAGGGGCCCACTCTACTGGAGAGAAGGGGATAGTCCAATGCTGAAGAGGTGGAACTGATAGTACTAGGGGACAATATTGGGCTCCAGATAGAAAAAAGAGGTAGGAGGCACTAGCAAGTACAAGTAGATCTGCCATCAATACTGGGTACTTGATTAATAATATACTACACATTCTGGTACATATACTAAGTATAAGCATTAGATTAATAGAGGCTTTTGAGGAAACCAGTGCTGTTTAGTAGGATGTACCATGCATGAGAAATATTCTTAGAAGGACACTTTTTATTTTATTTTAAATGAACCTGACCGGAATCGAACCTGGGACCCTTCAGTCCTCTGGCCGACGTCCTATCCACAGAGCCAAACCAGCCAGGGCTATAAGGACACTATTTTTTAATAAATATTTTAAGCATTTTAATTATAAAATATAACAAATGGAAAAGTGCATATCAAGTGTTATAAAGTAAATCTTTTTTTAATTTTGCTTTATTGCTTAAAGTATTACAAAGAGTGTTACATATGACTTTTTTTTGTTGTTTGTTTTGTTTGGGCTTCAGATTTGCATAAAGAAAATGAATATGATATAAAGTATGTTCTGAACTTACTGGAATGATTAAGTTTTGTTAAAACTCTTCCTAGATATATGGGAGTATTCACTGGTAGTTGAAAAACTTACCTGTGATGAAATCAGTTTTGATTTCAATGCCCAGACTATTTAACCCTTGGAGCATAGCAAGCTAATAGCAGAAAGCAGATTTAATAAAGCCCACAGCATAACATAAACATAAAAGACAGTTTCTTGGGTCAAATCCACAAACTGATTAGCCAAGAAAAGTACAAATGCTAGGAGAGGGCAGTACTTACAGTTAAGAGAAAAAAACAGAAAAACCTCACCAAGAAGTAACAGAAGAAAGGATTTGGAAATTACTACAAACATTCAAGAATATTGTTGATACCTCATGTCCTTCTTTGGCATGTAAATGGTCAAAATTATTCTTCATGCATTTTAGCAAACATATTTCATGCTTCCTTCATTTTAAGATGGTTTTGGAAGAATAAGGCCTGACCATATAGACTACCTCCTTAACAAGGAGGGGAGGGAATTGACCCAAACATCCGAATTCAACAAACCTACAGAGCTAAGGAACTAAGAAGCTAAAGCTTGCATTATGGGGGCTAAGATGAAATGATAAACATTTGTGATATATTTATTTATTTATTGTTAATCCTCACTCGAGGATATTTTTCCATTGATTTTTAGGGAGAGTAGAAGAGAGAGGGAAAGACAGAGAGAAACATCAAAGTGAGAGAACACATCGACTGTTTGCCTCCTGCATGAGCCCCGACCAGGGCCTGGGCCGGGGAGGAGCCTACAACCAAGGTATGTGCCCTTGTCTGGAATTAAACCTGGAACCTTTTGATCAGCAGACTGATGCCCTATCCACTGAGCCAAACTGGCCAGGGCACATTTGTGATATTTTAAAAGCCTGTATTGATTTCATGTCATAGTTAAAGGTTAACTGCTCAATGCAAGCTAAACATCTAAATTTTCACACAAGAAAAAGTAAAAACTATAATATACACTCTGTTGAAAAATTTAAAAATATTGTTTTTGGTGTGTATGTACAGTATATGTATATACACATGCACATATACAATGCTTTGATTATTTACCATATTTTCCAGCATATAAGACGACTTTTTAACCCAGGAAAATCTCCTCAAAAGTCAAGACAAAACTGCTGAAATGGTAGAAATGGTAGAGGGAGAAAGTAGAGGAGGTAATTGGGTCACTTTTCTCACTAGCCTTCTCATTATTTGAGAAGATTTTTGAGATTTTTCTGGGTTAAAAAGTCATCTTATACGCCGGAAAATACGGTACCCATTTAGTATTCAATTCAATGTTTCTTAATATATTCATATTGTTACACAACTCTCACCACAATCCAATTTTACAATTTGGTCCCTCTCTAAAAGAATCCCTGTACCCATTAGCAGTCAAGCTCCATCTCACTCTGTCACCTTGCCAATCCAAAGTAACCCCTAATCTATTTTCTGTAGATTATTATTATTTCAAGGTTCATCCACATTGTAGCATGTTATCAGTACTTCATGTATTTTTATTGGCAAATAATATTCCATTATAAAATATGCCACATTTTATTACTCATCAGTTGATGGACATTTGGGTTGTTTCTTTTTCTGGCTATTATCAATAATGCTGCTATGAATATTCCTGTACAAGTTTTTGTGTGGATGTATATTCTCATTTTATTTGTGTATAATATCTAGGAGTAGAATTGCTGGGTCATAGGGTAGCTCTATGTTTTACTTTTGAGGAACTGCCAAACTATATTTCAAAGTGGTTGTAACATTTTGCTCCTACCAGAAGTGTATGAGGGTTTCGGTTTTTCCATGTCCTTGTCAACACTTGTTATTGTCAGTCTTTTTTATTAAAGTCTCCCTCGTGGATGCGAGGTGATACCTCATTGTGGTTTTGATGTGCACTTCCCTAATGGGGAATAATTTTGAGCAGCTTTATATGTGCCTATGGTACTTTTTCCTCTCCTCATCTCCATTTGGAAAGCTTTTGCTTTTTTCCTCCTACATTTTTCAGGTGTCTTTCCATTTACTTATTTAGTACTTTTACATTATTTAGTACTTTTACATCATAAATATTATTAAACGAGGGGCCCGGTGAACAAAAATTTGTGCACTCGGGGGTTGGGGGTCCCTCAGCCTGGCCTGTGTCCTCTTGCAGTCTGGGACACCTCGGGAGGGGATGTCCATCTGCTGGCATGCCTGGCCAGCCTGGGTGAGGGGCTGAGAGCCATTTTCAGGCTGCCCACAGCCCCTTCAGGGTTCGTGCACTGGGAGGTGGGAAGGCTGGTGAGTGCAGGCCTGGACGTTTCCCACCGGAGGGCCCACGATTGCACATGCCTGGTGGGCCCACACCGCTGAGGGGACACATCTGGCGCAGAGTTGGGTGGCAAGCCAGGGGTGGACGCTGGTGCAGAATCCCTTGGTGGGGCCCTGCTGCTGAGCAAACACATCCTGGGTGGAGCCGGGCAGTGAACTGGCTTCAAATTCTCCGCACTGTGCAGCAGACGTTCCCGCACGCCCTGTGGAGGCCCCTGGGAGGCGGGTGAAGGTAGCGGACCCTGGACGGGTGTTCCCGGACACCCTGCAGAGGCCCCCAGGGCAGAGCCAGGCAGCGGACCCAGGACAGGCATTCCTGGATGTCCCGTAGAGGCCCCCGGGGAGCAAAACCAGGCAGCAGACTCAGGACGGCTGCTCCTGCACACCCTGCAGAGGCCCCGTGCTCCTGCATGCCCCGGGGAGGCCCCCAGGGGTTGGCGCAAGGCAGTGGACCCGGGACAGGCGCTCCTGGATACTCCTCGGAGGCTCCCAGGGGCAGAGCTAGGCAGCAGACCCAGGACAGCTGCTCCTGGACGCCCCGAGGAGGCCTCAGGCCGCCCCCCCCCCCCACTGAGCTGACACACCTGGCACAGCTATGCCGGCCGGCCGTGGAGGCTCCCAGTGCAGAGCCG
This sequence comes from Murina feae, assembly GCA_004026665.1. Classification (NCBI taxonomy): domain Eukaryota; kingdom Metazoa; phylum Chordata; class Mammalia; order Chiroptera; family Vespertilionidae; genus Murina; species Murina feae. The sequence goes on from PVJC01020032.1 coordinate 29,579, forward strand.
CCCTGCCAGCCTCCATCTTGGCTGGGTTAATTTGCATACAGCTGCTCTGA
>PVJC01020033.1:0-29625 GCA_004026665.1 Murina feae
CCGTTTTGGAAAAGAACCACGACCTCCGGTACCAGCCCTTCCCCGAGCCCATGCGCGCGCCTCCGTACCTCTGTACTTTGCTTCCGCCGCTCCTCTGAGTCTCAGACTCTTCTCTGGTTGTAGGATTTTCACTCAGCCAGCCGTCCTGTGGGTGCGAGTGGTGTCCGTGTGTTCTTTTCGTGGTTTTTCTGAAATAGTTGTTCACAGCTGCATATACGGTGTCTACCCTATGCCGCCATCTTGTTTCTAGCCCTTACTTCTTTAAACTCTCCTTAGAATTACGTGGCACTAGCCTAAATCCTGCAATAAGCCTTTCTGAGTGCCTCTTAGCAAGTCACCTTAGCATTCCCTGATACGTCCCCCCTCCACTGTGCCCCCTATCACCCTGGCCACCGGCTGCAACAGCTAAATACACCTGACTCCAGGTGTGTTCCTGGCACTCTTTGCCTGGCGAGCTGAAGAATAATGCCTGTAACAACAACAAAATCAACAGCTATCATTTACTGCGTGTCTACTCTGTGCCAGAGGCCCTTGAAAGTGCTTGGCATGTATTAACTTACTCTCCAGAAGCATCTCTGTCCTGGATTTAGAGAAGTAACTTTAGTGAGCAGAGAAGTGTGGATGCAAACCTGGTCTGTGTGACACGGCACTGATGCCCTCAATCCCCGCCTTCCACGGCTTCCCTGCATAGAGGCAGTTAGTTGTCCCTCAGGCTTAATATCCTGTCTCTTAAGTTGGAATTGAGCACAGCTCATCCCAAGTCTGCTTGGTTATATCCCAACTCATGAGTACCGTCAAAGGGAGGAGAAAGAGGAAGGAAGGGTGCATCCTCTCCCCCAATGGAGTAGTTTCATTTTGTGTTCATATCCTCATCAACTTGAAACCAGATCTCCTGGTTTCGAGTACGGAGTTTAGAACAGCTTCTCGGGTGAGGAGGTAAGATGGCACTAAGGAAGGAGACAGTGGCAGCTGTGAAATCCGGGAGACCAGGCTTCAGTCCGGGCTGCAACCCTTCTAACAAGGTGGACTTTAGCAACTTCACCTCTCTAAGTGTGGCTTCCTACGCTGTGAAATGGGCACCATAATGCCTACCGCAGTGGGAGGTGATGGAGTGCCTGATCCAGAAAAGCCCTGGATCTATGAGAGCGACAACTGGCTCCATCACGGACAGCAGTGAATCTCAGTGCCTGCAAAGAGGGCTGGCAACGGCTCCCACATGCTCAGAAATCAGAAAAGGGACAGGCGGGTCCTTTCCAGGGTCACTGAGAGTCACAGAGGCCATCAGCATCGGTAAGGAGGCCAGGAGAAGGAAGTTATTTAACATCAGGAAAGGTCCTGTTTGAGACCCAGTGCCTACTCATCCTGGAAGCCAACAACACAAAGAAGCAAATTGATAATGTTCTAGTTTCAGGATATTCTCATTTTTAGAAGCCATCAGAATTCAGACCCACAGGGGATTCAATGTATACCCACTGCACAACAAATTTTCATCTTCATGGCAATCTTGGGGCTTCTGAAGGAAAATGGAAATATATATATATATATATATATATATATATATATATATATCACATATCTATGTATGTATATGTATATCAGAAAAGAAAGCTACAATTACTACCAGTAAATGAACAATTCCCTGTATTTGCCACAAATCTCTCTTTAATCAACTGCAACCTATTCATTAAATGGAAGAAAAAAATATGAGGCCAGGAAACGGGAAGGGGCGGAGTACGGGGGGCAGGAGAGCGGGGAGAAGAAATCACTTTATTTCCAGCGTGATGCAGTGAGATACCAACATAATCAAAGGGGTTCATCTAATCCCTTTGTGAAGCATTGAGTCAGAGAACAAGACAAAAACAAACCTGTGATCTGGAACTTTCTGAGCCCCCACTCGGGGGGGATTAATGAGGAGTACACGGCTGTGAAATTACGTGCCCTCTGAGTCAGGAAAATGGTCCTACTGGTGCATGACCTTGAAATGAGGGGATGCAAACCTCACCTGATCCACAATTACGAAGCCCCGGAAGGAGGGGTTCAGGGAGCAGAGATGGGATGCTTAAAAGAGGCCATGCAAGTGCTCGGAATATAAAAACCCACAAATCTCAGCTAACCTGAGGCAAGGGGGGGAAGGCGGGGAGTCCAAACACAACATAAAATATTCAGAGGACTTTAAAAGGACACTGGCATTTGTGCGGAAGCATTAAGAGGCAAGCCTGTCCTCTTTATTTACATGAAGTAGATATTTTGTGGCTGTTGTTATGGACTTAGTGATGTTTGTCTCTGTTCGATTTTCCCTTTGCCATGAAAAATTGTGGTGAGATGATTTCTAGTCTTAGCTGCTTTACATGACAGTATTATCAAGGATTCATCAAGAGGCCATCTGTCGAATTTATGAAAAAAATATGCAAAAACAAAACAGATGAAAAGGAAAGAGCAAGACAGACTGGTCCAGGGGAAGATAGATGTGGCAGCATGTGCCTCCGTGTGAAAATTACAACATTTAAATACTGCGGAATAAATTACTGTGCCGAAAAATTAGTGATGCTCTCCCACTTTAGACGCTACCCTTACCATAAGAACATAATGAAATACATCACATACCAAATCACCCTTTCCTCGGGCTATTATTATATTCCAATGAAAAATTAGGAGAGGAGACACACATGAACCTCCAACGGGAGGGATGAAAATGAGCCAGAGTGTATTTGCTCTAGTACTGAGCCATGAGAAGCTTCTCCAAAATGCACAGTCCATATGGAAATAAGAGATTTTTCCCCCCTATTTATTAGGAAGTCAATAAAATAAATTACAGATTGTGTGAAAAACTGAAATAATATATAGTAAAATGACAACGAGGCTAGCCAAGCTTACACCCAAATTAGATGGGCTGTAAAAACAATGTATTTCAGAGAGAGAATGGGAAAGAAAAAAGCATGAGGATACAAACAAATGACCGGAGTGGCGGTGTTGCCCCCTGTAGGCGAGACACAGAACTACATGCACATACTGTCCACTTGCTCTTGGATAAGGAAAGACCCAGTGAAAAACTAGGTTGGACAATGTCATCTCAGACTATTGCAAACCACAGTCCTAAACAGCATGGTGTTCTCTCATTTGCTCTCTTTCTGATGGGTGAAGGATACATATTTAGAAAGAAATATGAAACAAAAGAAAATGGGGTTATATTATAATGCAGACAGACAAAGGATATTTTGGCAACACAAAGTGGAGGCTGAGCACTGAAACCCAAAGGTCTGGTATAAAGGAACTACTTGACACTAAATTAGATCCTCCCAGAATGCTCTCCTTTCTGGAAAATCTTGGAACATAGTAGATCTATGATATACAAGAGTTTGCAGAAATTTAATCAAGCAACCAAAAACCTACATTGAACATCTGATTAAAGATTTCACACCTGAACTAAGTGTTGTGTGTATTTACCAAACCAAAGGTTTACAAGAGAATAACATTATTTTGGAAATGAAAAGTAACTTCAGTATTCAAAATATACAGGTAACATTATAGACCCTACATAAGGTTATATTATCTGGGCTGTCCCTTGCAAGACATTTAAGTTGAAATGTCTTCTACTTATACTTTCGATATAAAAAGTTGACCAACTTTAATTCAGTACCTTATTGCATTCCTTGTTTTATTCTCAACTTTCACGTTTTATGGAATTATGATTACCTGAAAATAAACCTGGAGTATATCAATTCAGGAAGCTTGCTAGTCTCAATTCACCTGGTATTGATGATAATGAAAAAAAAACTACTTCTGAAATTTACCCTGTGGATAATATAAGGGGTCCCCCCCCATGGAAGCATCTCAGCTATAGCAAGACTGGGGTGATACTGTCTGTGTGTTTCCTGTTCCTCTCTTCTTTTATTCTCTCTTACATGTAGGCACAATCAACATTGACAAACTTCCTAAACATACAAAAATTAAAATTTTATGTATTATTTTCTCAAATTATAAATATAGTGGGATTGTACTTATTGGAAATTTAATGTAAAGTGCATTTTTATCTAATTTCCACCTAAAGTGACCCACCCAAAACTGAAAACAAGATTCCACACTTGCTGCTAAGAAGTCCTCTGGCTTGATAACTCAATATAGCTATACTGATATGAGTAGTTTAGACTGAGCCACATGTTCCCAGCGTGTGAATTAGCTCAGGACATAGCAAAAGTTACCACAGTTACCACAGTGACCTCAGACAAATTTTAAAATGGATAGGCACAAAATACTTTATTGATGAGCAGTGATGATTCAAACACTTTTACTCTCAATTCTCCTGGCCCTCCTATGCTACTCGACAAGGAGGCCCCCAATGACCAGACACAGACCATGCATAGACATCTTCATGCACAGGTGTGGAGAGTTGAACTTTAGCTGTCCAAGATCACAGTACCAGGGATTACTCTCCATCTAGTAATCCTTTGGTCACTGAACTTTATCAGTTTGTAAACGAGTGTAAGAGTGAGTCAGCTCATTGAATTGCAGCATGACTTAACTTTTCCATCCTTGACCCACAGTCCCTGATAGACCTTGAAAAAGTATCTCGTGCACATGAATTCGTGAAGGCAGCATATGATACCTATTTCACTCCACACAGCTAGTTCTAAAACACTAGCTCATTTTTAAAAAATATATTTTATTGATTTTCCACAGAGAGAAAGGGAGAGGGACAGGGAGCTAGAAACATCGATGAGAGAGAAACATTGATCAGCTGCCTCCTGCACACCCCCAACCGGGAATGTGCCCGCAACCAAGGTACATGCCCTTGACTGGAATCAAACCCGGACCCTTGAGTCCGCAGGCCGACGCTTTATCCACTGAGCCAAACCGGTTAGGGCAACACTAGCTCATTTTGCTCTTCCATTATCTCAACTTCCCTTTACTTCTGTCTATACTTACCATTTATTTACACTTTTATTAAATCTGAAATTCATATTTGAATAGGCCTTCATTCAGACATACATTTGAAGCTGGGACTAATGACTGTCCCTCTGAAATGCCCTTATATTCCCCATCCATGAACCCATTTACCTGGGTCGCCTTCCAATTAATCTCCCCCAGGAAACATTCTTTGATTACCCTAATCCATAATGATCATTACTTTCTACTGTTATCTACTCTAATAAAAGAGTAATATGGAAATTAACTGTCTCTCCAAGATGCCTAAGCCACGCCCACCAGCCAAGCCATGCCCACCAGCCAATCAGAATGGCTGTATGCAAATTAATCCAGCCAAGATGGAGGCCAGCAGCCATGGAGCAAGCAGCAGTGCAGCGCAGGCGGTGGCCCCAGGGGCGGGGCAGGTGGCAGCAGGGGCAGCGTGGCAGTGGGGGCAGGGCAGGTGGGGGCACAGGTGGCAGTGGTTGCAGCCCATCAGGGTGCAGCGTGAACCTGTGCGACCTGGACAAGGTCCCTGAGACCCTGGAGTTCTTCGGGCTGCTGGGGCCAGACTAGAGGGCCGGCTCCAAGGTGGGCGTCTTGCTCCCCATGGAGCCTCTGGATGGGTAACCTGTCCATGGCCCTGCGGGGGCCCCGAGCTGGAGCCCAGGCTCTTTGAGCCACCAGCAGCGATGGGGGGAAGCCTACCATACCCCGAGCCCTGGAGCGCCCCAGGCTGTCCCGGGACCAAGAAGCCGTCCCTGGCGGCCCCCTGCGGTGGCTCAATCTTAACCGAGCCCTTGCGCCTCCTGTACCCCGCCACAGTGAACTCCATCGGCGGGGACAACAGACCGGGCCCCTTGGCCTCTTTCAGCCCCTTCTTCTCAGACTGCATCCTGCCACCGCTGCCGCCGCCCTGCCAGGTGTCCTATGATCTGTGCGCAGGCTACGGGTGCACCGCTTACTGCAGCCTCTGGAGACCCAACGGGGTTTGGGAAGGGGATCCAGGGGAGGAGGGAGCACCCTGGGACTGACGTGACATACCCTCCCTCCCGTGAGAAACTACTGTGGACACTCCAGATCTCTCCCCAGATGCAAGGACGAAGGGAAAATGCACGTGGAGAAGAAACCCATGGGGTGAGGGTCCCAACTAGGGGGCTTGGCCAGCCTGCAAATATCCATCAGCCCCTCACCCAGGCTGGCCAGGCATGCCAGCAGGTGGACATCCCCCGAGGGGTACCAGACTGCGAAAGGGCACAGGTCGGGCTGAGGGGCCCCTGAGTGCACAAATTTTTGTGCACCGGGTCCCTAGTATATTATATTTATCTCACATGTAAGACCCAATGACCTACTTATATATTCTTTATACAAAGGGTCTTATACATTTAAGTATTCATTATTTTGTTGGATTTAAGCAAATTCTTTTTTACACTTTTTAATTTATTTTTATTTTTTGTTGTTAATCCTCACCTGAGGATATTTCTCCATTGATTTTTAGAGAGAGTGGAAAGGAGGGGGAGAGACAAGAGAAAGAAACCTCAGTGTGAGAAAGACACATGGATTGGTTGCCTCCTGCATGTACCCTGACCAAGGCTGGGGATCAGGGGCAGGGATCAAGACTGCAACCAAGGTACATGCCCTTGACCGGAACTGAACCTGGGACTTTTTAGTTCACGGGCTGATGCTCTATCTACTGAGCCAAACCAGCTAAGGCTTAAGCAAATTCTTGATTAATTGCTTGTAATTTATTCATTTAACTAAAATTCATTTATAATATCTCTAAGTTAGTTAATATATAAGATTTCTCCTATGTGAATATAAAAGTAAGCCATTCAAGGACACTATCCTTAAACTTACAGCAGAGAAAAATGTAGCATAATCAGCATTTCAAACTTAGTATGCCCTAAACAGAACTCTTAATTTTTATACCCAGAAACTTTCCTTCTCCTAGCATTCATTACCTCTAAAAATGTCACCATAATTCACCAAGTTTCTTTAAGTTAATAATCTTAGATCATCTTTTCCTCTGCTCACTGCTAACTCGCGATAAGCATTTATGAATACCTTTGTTACACAACCATCTATAAAATGAGAACAGTGGGATTCACTAGCTTCAATGCTGGAGAAGGCTGCACTGCCTCTTCTGCATGTACAGCTTTCACCAAAACAAATTGGTAAAATGAGAAATAGGTGATTATTGTAACAATGAGAACTAAACAGAGACTGAAGATAACTGTTTCTAAACTGTTTAAAGATGCCATACGTCATGTGGGATATTTTTATAAAACATACCTCAAATATTGAAGAATCAGAGTGTAGGCTCCACAGATAATCTATACATATAAAAGCCTAAGCGACCAGCCGACCAGCCAACCAGTCAACCAGCCAACAGGCCAGTAGGGGGCAGACACTCAACGCAGGAGCTGCCGAGTAACAACAACTTTACAGAGTGCCCTCTCACACTCCGGGACCCCTCGGGGGATGTCAAAGACTGGTTTTGGCCTGATCCTTAGAGGCCAGGCCAAGGGACCCCACCTGCCAGAGGGACCCTGCTCACCCAGGTGCAGCTGGCTGGGGAGGAACCGCCAGAGGTTGGCTCCAAGGAATGTCCAGCCCATCTCACCCAGTCTTGTCCAGTCCTGCCCTGCCATCCACCTTCTAATTAATTTCCTTTCAGTGTGCATGAATCTGTGCACTGGGCCTCTACTATCCAACAAATGTAGATATAATAAGCCCTTACATTTGCATGGGCTAAAACAGTTGTCAGTCTTAGTCTTGTTATTAATGACAATATTTTATTTTCAAATTATCTATAATAATAAAAGCATAATATGCTAACTAGACCAGACAGCTGAACAACCTTCCAACTATCCTTCCAGACAAAGCCATGGCAGTGGGAGTGAGGCAGAGGTGGTTAGGGGCAGGCAATCAGGCAGGCAGGCAAGCAGTTAGGGGTGATCAGGCAGGCAGGTGAGCAATTAGGAGCCAACAGTCCCAGACTGCGAGAGGGTGAAGGCCAGGCTGAGGGACACACACACCCCCACTTACCCCCTATGCATGAATTTCGTGCACCAGGCCTCTAGTAGTTTATAATGGCTCTTATGCCCATTATATCATTCCTCCCTTGCCACAGAACCATGACAACTACTATTGGCATTTTACAGGTGGGGATACTGGTTAACTTGCCCAAGGTCATTTTGTATGTCATTGCTGAAATTCTTCCTAGAACCTCAGTTTCCTAATGCCTGGTACAGTGCACATTACACTAGAAATTTCTCTGGGCAATTCTTAACCTACAAAACCGGTAGCAGATTCCCAAATGTGTGTGTATTTACATACACACTTTTACTACATAGGCATGCACCTATGCACACATGTGTGTGCATGCATACATCCACACACACACAACGCTGAGTTTCTTTATGTTCACCAAAAAAATCAGGCTGTTTGAGGGATCCACAATCACCCTCGAACTCAGTGATCTTTGCCTGCCTTATTCCCTCAGAGGAGGGTATTTCATGAGAAGCCTGAAAGGAGTCACCTGAGACCCTATTAATACACATTAAATTAGTCATTCAGTGCATGACATGGCCCCACAATGGAGTCGCTGACACCAGTAATAGAGGCCACCCCTCCCTGCCCTCTTGGCTGGGCTCACGGAGGGCAGAGCTCTGGGCCCAGGTGCAGCAGGGCGTGAAGCCAGAGCGACCAGGCAAACTCCCTGAGTGGCAGTCCCGGTCTCGGGTTGCACATGGGTCCATTTTGTTCACTGTAAAGCCACTGCCTTTAGTAGAACAAATCTCTTTTGATCGCTGCCTGCTCAGCATGTGGAGAGGAGGCTGAGAGAGTTTGTGTTGCCTTAGTTAAATACCTGTTATGCCAAATAAACACGATGCACACCTCTCAGCCTCTTAGAAAAAGAAAATAAACCATCACCCAAACCTTATTTTACAAAGCCACAAATCATCAGAAACATAAATGCTTTTCTTTCCATTTCCACATTTTAATAAAGACACCTACCCCCCTCCCCCAGAGGGTTTTTTTTTTTTTTTTCAAAATCACTCAATTACAATATCACTATCAGTTCACATTACAGGTCAGAGATATGGCGCTTAATGTATGTAGAGCCAGTTCTGCTCTCCTAATAACCTGTCATTCCGGGGATTTGAATGTCAGAATACAGCCTGCCGCGGTAATGCTTGTCGGCAGCCTGCTGATGAAAACTTTGGACAAATCATGAAGAACACTCCATATCCACATCCTCGGAAGGTTACCGGGGAGAGCCTTTCATTCTGCTTTGACCCCTTGATCTGACAAGTGACACCTACAAAATGAACAGCTCTCCAACTTAAATTGTTTAACTGTAGCCTGATCAGTTTTATTATCTTGCTAATCCGGATATCAGCCATTTCATCAGAATGGAAGATATGCATATCATGAATTATTTTGACACAGGGACCTTTTAATTTTTGCCAGCAATATTTCACTGCCCCAATCAGGGCTTGCAGTCACGGATGCCGTTTGCCTCCTGGGATGTCAGAGGACAGCGCACTTGTGACAGCCCCAAATCATCCGGGAGCTGTAACGAGCCATTGCTGCAATTATTATTATCTCCTGTAGTCATGCATTTCATTACCGCGCAGGCAGCCAGGGCTTTGCGGTTCAGGGCAGTCTTCCTCGGGAATCTCTGCCATTTTATGGGCTCCCGGAGCTCTGAGGTGTAATTTCCCTTTTCTTTCCCCTCAGTAGACGAGGTGAGATGAATTTCTAATAAAAACAAAACACTAGGTAGGCACTGCAGGAACAGCCAGCTCAGTGCAGGACATTAAGCAGCAGTAAGGCAGCTTGAATGGCCCACTTGAAAGTTTAGGAAGGCGGTGGTTAAATCAGGAATGAGGTTTGCCACAGAGAGAAATAAAAAACAGTTTATCCTGGGAGGCGGGGGGAGAGAATGCTCCTAAATGGCAAAGTGCTTACTAGTAGAATGCTTTCTTTTAGAAAAGTCCCTTTCTCCCTGAAACGTGTGTCTCAATTCCTCTCTCCCCAGCTAACCATGTTCTTCTTTTGAATTTCCATCCGAAGGAATCCAGCCCCACTCCAAGACTGGACATCATGGTCCGCAATAACCGGCCTGAACTTTGGGTGGTGCCATCAGCAACACAAAACAGCCCCGGGAAACACACTGTTGTCTTTACTCTGAGGTTGCTGTCGCTCAAGAGAACCTTCTCTATAAACACCGCCGGGAGGAAGTTTTTTAGTCTCACAAAGAGCTGACCTGTGTTTACCTTGGGGGCACTGGGAATCATATGATTTACCATGTTTCCTTTTTTGAGATGGGCTTCTAGAAATCTCAAAACTAAATTTGCTATTTCTCAAACTATTAAACATGGAACTACCGGGTGACCCAGCAATTCCACTTCTGGGTGTGTGTCCAAAAGAATTGAAAGCAGGGATTCAAACATATATTTGTTCATCCATGTTCATAACAGTAATATTCATAACAGCCAAGAGATGGAAGCAAAAACCCAAGTGTCCGTGGATAGATAAATTGGTCAACAAAATGTGGCATATACATACAATGGAATATTATTCAGCCTTAAAAAAGGAAAAATTCTGACCCATCCTGCAACACATATAAACCCTGAAGACACTATGCTCAGTGAAATGAACCCATCACAAAAGAACAAATGCTGGAAAAACCAAGATGGCGGCATAGGTAAACACCAGAATTGCAGCCAGGCACAACTATTTCAAAATCACAACGAAAAGAAAAAATGGACACCACCCAGAACCACAGGAAGGCTGGCTGAGTGAAAATTCTACAACTAGAAAGAGACTGAGACTCAGAGGAGGTGTGGAAGCAAAGTACGGAGGTATGGAGGTGCGCGTGGGGCTTGGGGAGAGGGCTTGCGCAGGAGAACGTGGTTCTTTTTCAGTCCGGAGGGAGTCACAAGCTCCCAGTGGCTCTGAACTCCAGTTCCAGGCGAATTTCTGGGGACCCAGACACATACTGGGAGAGATTAGACTGACTGGCACCAGGAGGAAATCCAAAGCGGGTTTCTCTCAGCATTGCTTGCAGTGATTACTGTGGGACACAGAAACGCAGTGTCTCTTAGCGCAGAGCTGAGGATCAGCCATAGCTGACTCCCCGAGGCCCCACCCTCCCAAGCTGCCTACAGAGGCTTTTGCATATAAAAGGCTGAATAGCCTCAGGCAAAGCCTAAAATAGCACCTTCTTAGAGATACAAGAGCCAGCTGTCACCGAGTGGCCAGAGTGGGACCATCCTAAGTACAACTCCTCAGATTCACAAGGGACACACTCGGGACAGATGCAGTGAGCACCAAAGCCCCACTGAAACAACTCTTGCCCCATAATTGTGTCTCCAGCACAGAAGTTCTCCCACTGTAGACACAGCTGACTCTCTTAACCAAGTGGCTTAGAGGTTAATTCCTCTCAGTGATCACCTAACACAGAAAGCCACTCTATCAACAAAGGGAAGCAGCCAAAATGCGGAGACAAAGAAAAAGGTCACAAATGACAGAAATGGAGGAAAGCAAACAACTGGATATAGAGTTCAAAACCACGGTTATAAGGTTTTTCAAGAATTTTCTAGAGACTGCCGATAAATTTAGTGAGATCCTCGAGGATATGAAAAAGGACCAGCTAGAAATTAAGCATACACTGATTGAAATAAAGAATAATATACAGAGATCCAGCAGCAGACTAGAGGATCACAAGAATCAAGTCAAAGATATGAAATGTGAAGAAGCAAAAAACACCCAATTGGAAAAGCCAAAAGAAAAAAGAATCCAAAAATATGAAGACAATGTAAGGAGCCTCTGGGACAACTTCAAGCATACCAACATCAGAATTATAGGGGGTGCCAGAAGAAGAGAGAGAGCAAGATATTGAAAACCTATCTACTCTAATAAAAGAGTAATATGGAAATTAACCGTCTCTCTAAGATGCCTAAGCCACACCCACCAGCCAAGCCACGCCCACCAGCCAATCAGAGCAGCTGCATGCAAATTAACCAAGCCAAGATGGAGGCTGGCAGCCACGGAGTGGGCTGCGGTGGTTGCAGCACGGGTGGCGGTGGGCGGTGGCAGGTGGCAGCTCAGGCAGCAGCGGGTGACAGCGCAGGCGGTGGTGGCAGGTGGCAGTGTGGGCAACAGCTCTGCAAGGCCACCATGTCCAATCAGCTGCCGCCCAGCGCTAAGTGCCCACCTGGCACTAAGTGCTCAGTCAGAGGTGGTGGCCCCACAGTGTCCAATCTCTGACCGGGCACACAGGGCGCTTAGCACGGGGACCAGCCTGGAGGGCGCCCGGCACCCCGGCAGCTCTGAGCCCCGCCTTGGCGCTGGGACCACCAGGGTGCAAAGCGCAGAGACCCGGCCTGCAGGCAGCCAGGCACCCCAGAAGCTCCTAGCCCCAGAGCTGCAGAGACGCTGGGGACACTCGGGCTGAGGGCCGGGAGCAAGGGGGTTTCCCAGCAAGCCCTGAGGGCGTGGGGCCAAGCAGGGCGCACTCCAGGAGCTGGCGGTGGGCAGGTCTGGAAGCCAGCAACGGGCAGGTCCGGGAGGCAGACTGGGGAGCTGCGCACAGCGGATTGGTGAGGAGCGGAAGGGGAGGTGGAGAGAAGGGAGGGAGGAAGGAGGACATGGCGGGGGTTACCCGAGCCCTGTGGCTGTGGAGGTACTGGGGTCCTAAGAGCAAAGACACAGCCCACAGGGGGCCCAACACCCAGCAGCCCCAAGCCCAGCCTCAGCACTGGGGTTGGAGGAGCTGAGACACAAACCTTCAAGTGGGCCCAGCACCCAGCAGCTCCAAGCCCCACAGCCATGGAGGCGCTGGGGCCACTGGGGCTACAGCAGAGACACAAATCTGCAGGAAACCTGTGGAAAGGGAGATAAACTATCATAACTTTATCTCCCTTTCCACAAGATGAGAAAACTGACCCTGATTTATTCAGTGGTATGACCTATACCTTTCTACAAGCACAGCGTATGTTATGACCACTCCCAGGAAGGTCTGGTCAGAATACTGTCTCCAGGGAATAACACTACTGTGGCAAATCATCTAAGAGAGGAAACAAGCTTTTGTTGGGTTTATTCGGAAGGTCAGAGAACATGCCACCCCAACATATGCTGTGTTGTTATATGATAATCTTGAGCTGCAGATGCTTGAAAAACAGCAAATGCAAGTAGAGGCTTTCACTGAAGTCTCCTGATCTGCCTAAAATCGGACCCCCACAAAATGTTCCCTGGATATGAAAAGTGTCATCAGCCAGTGAAGACTGACTCCTGTCACAGGAGACTACAAATTGACATCACACCCAAACTTTGTGACAAACTATCTCCCCCAACCCCATTCATCTTTCCTAAAACTCATGTACTCTCCTCTAAGAGGCTTAGATATCCCGTCCCCTTTCCCTAGGAAGAAGGTATTTAAATCTGGACTCTAAGCCACCTTGGGGAGTTATTCATTTTTCACTGGGATCTCCCACTTACACACAAGGTACACATGTTAATGAACTCTTGTTTTTCTCTTGGTAATCTGTCTTTCATTACAAGGGCCTCCGCTAAGAACTCAGAAGGGTAGAGGAACACTATTTATCCTCCACTATAATTTTATCTCAGGAAATCAAGTCCCAGGCTGAACAGTGAGTTTGGCTCAAGTGCCAAGCAGTCCTGGCTGAGGGGAGGGAAGCTTCTAGGGGGAAATCAATGATATTGGCATCAAAGTAGGACAGAGGGCGCACGCATGGTTGCTGGTGGGAGTTTAAAGTGGTTCAACATTTTTGGAGGAGGATTTGGCAAAATCTATAGAAATATTCAAGGTACATCCAAGAGTCTTCTTCAAGGAATCTCATCTGCTGAGATAAAGCACCAATGCATAAGCCCTGGTCAGAACCCAGGATGCTACTGCAGGCTCCCCCTCCACAATAGGAAAACCTGCTAACAACTTGCATTTTTAAGACAAGGTGGCATCTATACTAATAAAAAAAGTAATATGCTAAATGGGCTGAACATCTTCCAGATGACCTTCCGGACAAAGCCATGGTGGCAGGGTTGAGGCAGAGGCAGGTTATCAGGCAGGCAGAAAGCAGTTAGGGAGATCAGGCCAGCAGGCAAGTGAGTGGTTAGGAGCCAGCAGCCCCGAAGTTTCCCCAATTGGAGAAGGTACAGACCAGGCTGAGGGCCCTGCCCCCCGCCCCCCACGTGCACAAATTTTTGTGCACCAGGCCCCTAGTTTGAAGAAATAATGACAGAAAACTTCCCCTACCTGGTGAAAGAAATAGACTTCCAAGTCCAGGAAGCACAGAGAATCCCAAACAAAAGGAATCCAAAGAGGACCACACCAAGACACATCATAATTAAAATGCCAAGAGCAAAAGACAAGGAGAAACTCTTAAAAGCAGCAAGAGAAAAGCAGTTAGTTACCTACAAGGGAGCACCCATACGACTGTCAGCTGATTTCTCAACAGAAACTTTGCAGGCCAGAAGGGAGTGGCAAGAAATATTCAAAGTGATGAACAGCAAGAACCTACAACCAAGATTACTTTACCCAGCAAAGCTATCATTCAGAATTGAAGGTCAGATAAAGAGCTTCACAGACCAAAAAAAGCTAAAGGAGTTCATCACCACCCAACCAGTATTATATGAAATGCTGAAAGGTATCCTTTGAAAAGAGGAAGAAGAAAAAGTAAAAATAAAAATTATGAACAACAAATACTCATCTATCAACAAGTGAATCTAAAAATCAAGTGAACAAAAAATCTGATGAACAGAATAAACTGGTGAATAGAATAGAATCAGGGGCATAGAAAGGAAGTGGACTGACAATTTTCAGGGGGAAAAGATTGTTGGGGGTGCAGGAAGAGACTGGACAATAATCGTACACCTATGGATGAAGACAGCGGGGGTGGGGGGACAGTAAGGACAGAAGGTGGGGTGGGAACTAGGAGGAGGGAAGCTATGGGGGGGAAAAGAGGAACAACTGTAATAATCTGAATAAAGATAAATTTTTTAAAAAAGAACAAATGCTGCATGATTCCACTGCTATTAGGTATTTAAAGTATTCAGATGCATAGAGACAAGTAAAATGGTGATAACTGGGGCAGGAGGGGAGAGAGAAATGAGGACTTATTGTTAATGGTTACAGAATTTCACTTTGGGATGATGAAAAAGTTCTGAATGTGGAGGGTGGTAATCTATAATAATCTATAACAATAAAAGCATAATATGCTAATTAGACCGAACAGCCAAATGACCTTCCGGACATCCTTCTAGACGACCTTCCAGATGAAGCCAGGGCTGCAAGGGCCAAGCCCCTTGCACAAATTTTGTGCATCAGGTTCTATATAATAGAAGCCTAATATGCTAAGTGTCTGGTCATCCGTTCAATCAATCAAAGCATAATATGCTAATGATATACTAAGGCAGCTCAACCACTCGCTATGACGTGCACTGACCACCAGGGGGCAGATGCTCCCACCAGTAGGTTAGCTTGCTGCTAGGTTCCGGCTGATCAGGACTGAGTGAGATGGGCTGGACACGCCCTGGAGCCCTCCCGCAGTCTCTCTCCGACTGGCCAACCTCCTGCGTCCCTCCCAGGCCCCGACTGCGCGCCATTGTGGGATCCCTCGGCCTGGCCTAAGCCCTCTCACAATCTGGGCTGAGCCTCTAGTGGTTGTATAACAATGTGAATGTTCTTACTGCCACTGACTGTACCCTTAAAAGGGATAAAAATGGTAAATTTTGTATGATATATATTGTACCACAATAAAAAAACTAAATTTGCAGCAGATCTCTAGAAAATATAAAGGATCTCATAGCATTTATACTTATCTCATTACTGTCTTCATTTATTCTTTCTACCCTGTCATTATCTTTGCTTTATTTTCCTCACTGACTCTTTTAAAATGTTATTTTATTTTTTATTGATTTTTTTTTTTAAGAGAGAGATAGACAAACAGACATCGATTTGTTGTTCCACTTATGAATTCATTTGTTGCTTCTTGTATATGCCCTGATGGGACCAGGGATCAAACCCACAATCTTGCCATATTGGGACCATGTTCTAACCACCTGACTACCTGGCCAGGCCTTAAAATGTTACTTTATTCTTGTGTGTTTTTGTGATAAAATGAGTTAACTTTTTTTTGGCAGAATAAGGAAGGATTTGGATATTAAAATATACTCAGTCTGGCAAGGCAAAGCTGTTGGTTATTGTGTCCCAGGGAGAGAATAAGTGAGAAATATGTATTTTTGAAGACGTTAGTGATACTGAGACGACATGAAAAATCTCTGAGAGGGAAGGCTATCTTCTCAATCCTCGAGTTGGGGAAACACGCTCTCATGTGTGCCGTTCAGGGCTTGGTACACAGCTCTCCCGGGCCCTTTCCCTAGCCTTGTAATGATTTACATACATCATCTCTCCACCAGCCTCATGGGCATTCGGTCTGTGCAGTCTCACAGAGCCCCACACTCAAAAGGACGCTTGGGTTAGTGCCCTACTCTCAAATATTAAATATCTTAATAACTTTTAAACAGGAGCCCCAAAGTTTTGTTTTGCACCTCACAAATGGTGCAAACTCACAAATTATGCAGTTAGTCTTACCTCCCCCAGACAGTTAGCATCTTAGGAGGAAAGAATCCGTTTTACTTTTCTTTGCATTGCCAATCCCAAACCCAGCGCCTGATAGGCAATTCCACAGGAGACACTCAACAAATATTTGTTGCACAAAGGATGACGGAAACCATAGGGAGCCCTTTATTTCACAGCACTAAATATTCCTTCCTCATTATTACCGTGTCAAACCCACTCCAAAAAAAAACCCTGCAAAAGCAGGAAGGGCAAGCTTCATGGGAGGAAAGAAGTCTCATGAACGTGATCAAGAATGAAGAAGATACGGGGTCCCTTGGTCTTTCCCAGGCTGGAATCCACAGGTGGGATCCACCTCTGATGTACGGAACGTGACGTGTGTTGCACCCACTGCCAGAGTGGTCACCCCCGAGCCTCCGCCACCTCAGAGAAAACCACACAGGGACTCGTCTCAGGCAAGTCACATTGACACTATTTTTAAAAGGCTCCTGAGATGTGATTTTTCACAACTTCCCTAAGTTACACAGCCTCGCTGTCATTCTGGTCTGCCATTTCTCTGGGAGTTAAGGCTTTCATGGCATCCATTTAAACTAGACAGAAACATAGAGAAAGACAAAAGAGCTGGAAGAACATTGGGAAAAGGAGAAAAGAAAGCTAAGGAGGGAAGACAGAAATGCAGTCAGAAGGAAAACATGACCATCACAGCTCACTTCAAATCCAAGGCCTTGCCCTAGCTGGTTTGGCTCACTGGATAGAGCGTCAGCCTGCGGACTCAAAGGTCCCTGGTTCGATTCCAGTTAAGGGCATGTACCTTGGTTGCAGGCACATCCCCGGTTGGGGGTGTGCAGGAGGCAGCTGATCGATGGTTCTCTCTCATCGATGTTTCTAACTCTCTATCCCTCTCCCTTCCTCTCTGTAAAAAATCAATAAAATATATTTTTTTAAAAATTCAAGGCCTTTAACTTTCCAGAGGAGGTTATCCAGTCACAGGGATTTCAGATCTCTCTCTCTATCGCTCTCTCTCTCTTCCATTTCCTAAAACCTAACAAAATTTAAAGAAATTTCAACCAAAGAATGGCCTTTGGATTTTCGACATTTGTCACTTAATTACCGTTTACGTGATAATCAGGGGCCAGGGTAAATCAAAGACATTAATTTGAGGCAAAAAGAGGGAAGTTGTTTTTTTTTAATTGGGTGTGGAGGGTGAGTAGGGGATTCAAGAGGAAATGGTGCCCAGGACAGCATTTTCTAATTTGCAGATTTCACTAAGCCATCCCCCATCCACATGCTCACTCTGTTCCTAACAGCATCTTCATCAATTAAGATTCTATGAGACTGGCAGGCTCCAAGATCAGCAGTACCATCCACATATTCACTACTCCACTGGCAAGACGAACAATTCTGAATATTAAAAGTAAAGCGACACATTCTGCCGTGTCTTTTGTATACAGACAGCTGAAGCTGTGTGAAAGTTTGGCACCAAAAGGCCAAGTACCATATTTTCAGCCACCCACACGCCAAACCCTATAATAACTACAGACTCTAGATGTGAAATTTTCAGACATTTGCAGCAAAGGAAAACTAATAGTCATGCTTCTTCATGAGCTTCCTTCCCTAACGGCAATTTCTCCACTTCAAAACCTCATCGATGTAAGCGACAGAGAACAAAGGGTGCTGCGGAGATATTTTCACCAGATGTCAAATGGTGCTTATTTATTTAAACAGAAAACCCTACTTTGTACATTTGGTTCATTGAGTGGTATGTGTTCTACAACAAGTATTTTTTATGAGTAAAAAGCTGCCACCAGTGCGCCTAAGTTACAATAGGGCTTCAGGAAAGTCTGTTAGCTGAGACTAAATACTGCTCTTTTTGCTGTGGGTTGAGATGTAAATTCTACTTCCATTCTCCTTCTGTGATAGGAGAAACACTTGCTAAGGTCATACCAGGACTAATACGGAGTCCTTCTGTGGTCAAATCCAAAAGCAAAGATGTTCAGTTCACTGTGCTTTCTAAGGTAGGTCTATACCTAGAGAGAAATGAGTTGGTCAAAGATAACAGAAAACATTAATTTTCTCCTCCATAAATATCTGAGCTCCTGTGGCCTGAATGGGCCACAAGAACCTTAAGTTTCCTATTCAGTGAGGATAATAAACAGTTAACTTGACTCTCCGCTGTGTGTAAATAGGAGAATGTTAAGTTGTTCTGGACAAGAAGGGCCTGGAATTCCCCCATTCTGCCTAATGGAAATGTAATTTTAGATCAGCTCTCTGTCAAGGAGTATTTCCAGCTCTCAAAGATAAGGTGTTTGAGATACCACACACGTGTAGAGGGCACAACCAGGACCAGAACCCAGGCAGTCAGGCCAGACACATTTGGCCATTCTAATTGGTGTGGTGATATTTTATTCTTCTGTTAATTTGCATTTTCCTGATGACATCTGATGTGGAACATCTTATCATATGCTGATTTGTCATCTGTATATCTTCTTTGATAAAGTGCATATTATGGTGTTTGGCCAATTCTTTAATTGGATAGTTTGTTTTCTTGTTGTTGAGTTTTAAGAGTTCTTTGTATAATTTGATAAGTCTTTATCATATGTGTCTTTTGCAAATATTTTCTCCCATCTGTGGTTTCTCTTTTTATTCTCTTAACATTGTCTTTTGTAGAGCAGAAATTTTTTCATTTCAGTGAAATGCAGATTACAATTCTTTCTTTCATGGATTGTGCCTTTGGTATTGTATCTGAAAAATCATTACCATATCCAAGGCCACCTAGGTTTTCTCTCGTGTTATCTACTTATAGTCATAGCTTTGTATCTTACATTTAGGCCTATGATTCATTTTGAGTTAATTTTTGTGAAGGGTTAAGATTTGAGTCTAAATTCATTGTTTTTGCATGTTGATGTCAAGTTGCTCCAGTAGCATTTTGAAAAGACTCTTTTCTCCATGATATTGTCTTTACTTCCTTAATTGCCTAAATTGATATATAGATTCAGTACAAGTCCAATCAAAATCTTTGCACATTTTTGTATGCATGTAACTAAAATTTTATAAGGCAATTATAAATTTATGTGAAAGAATAAGGAGACAAAGAACTTTGGAAAAAAACAATAAGAGAGGATGATTTGCCTTACCAAATATCAAAACTTAAATATTAAGACCAGATGGTATTAATAAAGACATAGAAATGAAATAAATTGATCAGTAGAATAGAACAGAATAGAAAAGCTAGAAGGAAATCTACACATATATGGTTTAGAGTTGGCTTTCCAAATCAGTGTGTAATGCATTTTCAATAAATAGTGCTGAGATAACTATCCCATCAAAACAAAGAGAAATGACAACCACCAATTTACCTGCCACTAGTTGTGAAATAAAGCATTACTAATCCATCAGCTTCATCCTTTATATTTAAAATGTGTTATGATTGTTAACAGAATATATCTTTATGTGAATTTCTCAAAACTGAGTTTGCCAAAACACTGTGAATCTTCTGGCTTCTCAGTTTTAGATCATTTAAAAAATTGGAAGGAGACAGGGAATAGTAGCAGACTCATCCATAATGAGCTACTGCAAACTGTGCTCATGATGATATTCCTTCTTTATATCCTTTGCTTCAAATATTTTATAGCTAAAAACATCTTACAGTTACATTTTTCAGCTTCCAAAAGAAGGTTAATGGCACTTAATAGGGATATTAGACCTACAGAGAACATAACAGGAAGTGTGCATGTGAAGAAGGTACTGCCGGAAATTCCTTGGTAATCTGTCAAGAGGAATATTGGAAAGGGGTTATCTATGATGAATCACATCAAACCATCACTTGCTCTAAGTCAGAGTCCCATTCATATGCTGCAGTCTAATGATGGTTCTGGTGTTAGAGGTCAGACAAAATTCTTCTGTAGACTATATACTTTTCCTAACTTTTCCATGATAAAGTAATCTTCTTGTCTCCTGGTGTCTCAAGTACTCATGGCACAATGGCCAACTTGCTCTGAGCTTTCTAGTGAATAACATCAAGACAGGTAGCCCACCTGGTGTGGCTCAGTGAATGAGCATCTTCCTATGAACCAGGAGGTCACAGTTCGATTCACAGTCACAGCACATGCCCAGACTGTGGGCTCAATTCCCAGTAGGAGGTGTGCAAGAGGCAGCCGATCAATGATTCTCTCTCATCATTAATGTTTCTATTTCTCTCTCCCTCTCCCTCTCTGAAATCAATAAAAATATATATTTTTCAAAAAGGTAGCTTGGTGTAGTGGCAGCAAATGGGTTTGGTGGCAGCCTGGCGTTAGCCCCACTACTCCACTTACCATCTCTGTGTCCTTGCAAAACTGTGCAGTCCACATCCTTGCTGCCTTCAGCTTTCTAATTTCAAAATGAGAGATTATCATAGTTGTTCTGAGGATTAAATGGGTCAATATAGAAAGCACCTGGATTTGGTAGGTGCTCCAGAAAGGTTAGCTGCCTTTCCACAGCCATTCTTTTTGCAATGAGAAATAGAAAGTTCTATATCCTAATGTTCTAAACATCTGTTTAGAACTGGCCAAAAGCTACAATATAAAATTATTTAGGAATGTCCAAATTCCTATTCTTACCACCAGTGATTATATTGCTTCAAAAATTAGCATTTAGAACAGTTTTCTGTTGAATGCGTTTTATACTATAAGCAACATTACATATATTTTTAAATTCTTATGAGAAGCTATAAATCAAGTTTGAACATAATTAAGATCATAAATAAACTAAAGATAAAACAAAACCACTAAAACAAATATGAAATCTAAAACAAATATAAAATATGAGATTGAGGTACTTCCTTTGATTTTGATTTTTTTAAGATTGTTCAATTTTTATATATATATATTTTAGGGGCCCAGTGCACGAAATTCATGCACTGGGGGAGAGGGGGTTCCTCATCCCAGCCTGCCCCCTCTCACATATTGGGAGCCCTCAGGGGGTGTCCTACTGATGGCTTAGGCCCATTCCCTAATCCCCTTGGGGAGCGGGCCTAAGCCACAGTCTGGCCTCCCTTTGTGGGAGGCGACCAGGCTAATCAGGGGAAGCCACCAGCTCCACCACCCCGCTGCTGCAGCCACTGCCAGTCACTGTAGCCACCAAGGTGTTTTCATCAACACCATGAAAAAATGACAACTTTCTTTAGGCATTTTCAAGATGTCTCTTTCATAGGATATGACATTTCTTTTTTTCTTTTTTTCTTTTATCCTCACCTGAGGATATGTTTCCATTGATTTTTAGAGAATGTGGAAGAGAAGAGAAAAACAGAGAGAAACATCAAAGTGAGAGGATCACTTTGATTGGTTGCCTCCTGCATATGCCCTGACCTGGGCCCTGGCCAGGGAGAAGCCTGCAACCTAGGTACAGAACTGAACCCAAACCCTGCAGTCAGCAGGCTGAGGCATTATGCACTGAGCCAAACCAGCTAGGGCAGGATATGACATTTCTTAGCCCTCCAGCAGTGGACCTTCATTTTTTTCTCCAGGAGTGTGGTGGAAAAACCCTAGATCGCCTTTAGGGATTCTTATTATCCAAGTTACTAAAAATATTACCAGTGGCATACAGGGAGATTAGCCAATGAGCAGTAAGAAAAGGTGTTTCCTCTGTAGTTCATTCCAATCACTGGCTCCACCCCTGCCCAGGCCTATAACCTCTGGCCAAGGATGCAGGTCTGGGCAGGGGACCCCCAAACCCCTGCTTTGCTGGTTCCACTGGTGCCCAGACCCCTGTGATCACAGGCTCCGCCCCTGTCCCTCTGATCACTGGCTCTGCAGAGCCTAGGTCCCTGTGATCTCTGGCCTTGCCCCTGCCAAGGCCTGAGGCCTCTGGCCCAGGCCTTATGCCTGGGTAGGGCACCCTCATATCCCTCTGATCACTGGCTCTGCCCTTGCCCATGCCTGAGGCCTCTGGTGAAGACCTCTGGCCTGGGCAAGGGATCCCCAGCCCCCTCTGACCACCTGTTCTGCCCCTCAGGCCCCCTGCCTCCCCAGCCACCTGCCTGGCTAACAGGCCTGACCATCAGTGGTGGGGCTGAACCGGACTGGGTGCTGCCATCTTGTGGCTATGGGCGCCGCCATCTTGTGGCCATGAGGGCGGCCATCTTTGTCACGGAGTGGCACCTAATTTGCATATCACTCTTTTATTAGATAGGATTGGTTTCAGAGGGGAAGGGAGAAGGAGAGATAAAAACATTTAACGATGAGAGAGAATCATTGGTCACCTGCCTCCTGCAAGCCCCACACTGGGGATCGAGCCCACAACCTGGGTATGTGCCTTGACAGGAATTGAACTGTGACCTCCTGGTTCAGAGGTAGATGCTTAACCACTGAGACATGCCAGCCAGGCTTTCCTTTGACTTTTATATTTAAAAAAAAAAAATTTAAAAGACATTCAGATTTTTTTAATTTTGTGATGTTAAATACAGGTAATATATTTTTCAACAATTTAAAAAAATAAAGAACTTTCCCTAACCAGTTCAGCTCAGTGGATGGAGCATCGGCCTACTGACTCAAGGGTCCCAGGTTCGATTCTGGTCAAGGGCATGTACCTTGGTTGTGGGCACATCCCCAGTAGTGGGTGTGCAGGAAGCAGCTGATCAATGTTTCTCTCATTATGTTTCTAACTCTTTATCCCTCACCCTTTCTGTAAAAAATCAATAAAATATATTTTATAAAATTAAAAATAAAAAAAATAAAGAACTACATGCTTTTTATAATTTTTTTGTTACTAAATATAGATAATATTTTTACAGGCCTGAAAACAAAGGCTATTTTAAGCCTAGTTTCAAGGGGCTTTACCATAATCATATGATGTTTATTAGTGTCTCCTGAGTGCATCGTTTGGCATTTTCCTTTGCAGAATATTAAATAACATGAAAATATCGATTGTTGCCCTCTAAGGGTTTAAATTCTAAGATATCTCATTCATTTGAGAGAAAATAATTCTTTCATTTTGAAAATAGTAAGCATATGGTTTAATCCATTGGGTTTAGTTTCAAACACACAAACAAAAACATTTTTGAGGTATAGAAAAACAAAATAAAACAGATAAAAACATGTCTAGAGTATTACATATAATTTGGCTCTAATGGAAACATTCAATATTAAGTGTTAAGTATGCATAATATTAACACATTTACACTGAGTGGCCAGATTATTATGACCACCTGACGTTTGTAGGCAAATTAGCTATAATTTCCACTGAAGTTGCTAGAGGGCCAGACCATTATAAATAGGGAAGCAGGTTGTTTACCATAACAGTAGAAGTGATTTTTTTCTGAAGATATGGGTAAACAATGCGATTTAACAGCCTTTGAAGGTGGGATATTTATAATGGTCTGGCCCTCTAGCAAACTTCATCGCGAAATTATAGCTAATTTGCCTACAGATGTCAGGTGGTCATAATAATCTGGCCACTCAGTGTATTCTAGTTTACGTTTTAACATTCTTCTCCCATTTCCAAGAGGTTCCAATGAAATCAACAATAATTTTTCCAATACCTACAATGGACTTGGTTGCTACCCAGAAATTCTACCACCATTGGCTTACTTGATATTTGTTGAACACCTTATGTTCCAGACACAATTCTAAGTCCTGAGAGAAGAGGCTTGACCAATACAAACTTTATACCAGTTCCTTCAACATTAGTGGTATTGGACTGTTTCCTAAATCTCCAAAAACCAATAAAGATGCAAGGAACTTTGAAATGTGTTTTGTCTGATGTTTCATTTTATAATGAAGAACACTGAGGCAATGTCAGAATGTGCATTACATGCACAGGAAAGCCTGTAATATGAATGTCACAAGAGTCCAGAAGTACTTGAAGGTAGCCCTTAACTAAGGATGAAGATTAACAGCATCACAAAAATTTCACTCATAACTTTGCTTCCTAAACACAAATAAATTTCATACAAGTTAGAATTTGGGATTAACTGATAGTTAGTACATACTTACTACACTGAGGGAAACTTCTAACTGTGCAATAAAATAATAACAAAGAATGTCCTTGGGAAGATTGATTCTAAAGCTGGTGGGAGATAAGGAAAAGAGAGAGATCCTGGAACAGAACCTCCTAACAACCTCCCATCTCTTCTCTTGCCCACCTGTGATGAAATAGCCAGAGGGAACTTTGAACATGCAAGTCTATATATGTCTCTTGCCTTCAAGATTTCTCATTTTTTTCCTTTTTATTGAATTTATTGGGGTGATACTGGCTAACAAAATTATATAGGTTTCAGAAGCACAATTCTACAACACATCATCTGTATACTGCATTGTGTGTTCATCTCCCCAAGTCGAGTCTCCATTCATCACCATTTACCCTGCATACCTTCCTCCACATATCTCCTACCCACTGAATAAAAGAAAATGGCTGAGATAGAATTCTCTTCTCTTTCTCTCTCTCTCCCCGCTCCTACCCCATTTAACATGAGACATTGGCCTTTTCCTGCCCTTGGACTAGGATTTACACCATCAGTACACCTGGTCCTCTGGCCTTTAGATTCAGACTGAACTACATACATCATGGGCTTTCCTGAGTCTTCATTTTATGGACAGCAGATCAAGGGACTTCTCAACCCCCATAATTGTGTGAGCCGACTGCATACATGGAAGGAATAACTTTCCAATGGAAACCAAAGAAAGAGTAATGAGTAGCAAGTTCCATCAGCATCAGCTTTAAATAAAAAATTAGGAATTTGTTTCACTTTCTTTACTCTTTCTCTCCCTTTATGAATAATTCATTCAAAAAATCATTACATTCAACCCGGCTGGTGTGACTCAGTGGTTGAACATTGACCTATAAACCAGGAGGACACAATTTGACTCCCAGTCAAGGCATATGCCTGGGCTGCAGGCTCAATCCCCAGTAGGGGGCATATAGGAGGCAGCTGATCAATGATTTTCTCTCATCTTTGATGTTCTATCTCTCCATCCCCTTTCCTCTCTGAAATAAAAAAGGAAATTGGTTACATGGACAGGGGAGGATGGTGATGGCCATGACAGTATTTAATCAAGGAATCAAGATTAACATCACCAGCAGTGAAACCAATAAAATTGTGTATCATCTAATAGAATTTGATGAGAAAACAGCATTAATTCTGTGATATTTCCTCCCCCAAAAAAGTATAACCTGAACAAATTCATGGACTTTGTACAAAATAACTGGCCTATAATCTTTACAAATGTCAAGATCATAAAACCAAAAAAAAAAAAAAAAGAATGAGGAATTGTTCCAGACTGAAGGAATCTATGAAGGCATGGACTACTAAATGCAACACCTGCTCCTGAATAAAACAAAATGGCTTTGTTGAATTCCTTCCCTATAAGATCTGTGAGTTCACAGCTATAATGTCCCATCTATGGTAACAGAAGTCAGGGAATACATGTGGCATGGAGCACCAAGTCAGCAACTTTCTCTCAAATGGTTCAAGAAAAAAATCAGTATTTGTACGAATCTTACAACTTTTCTATAAATTTGAAACCATTTCAATTTTTTAAAATAATTAAGATTGTTAGAACAGTAAACACTACTTTAAAACTCTATTCGTAGCACTTTTGTGACAACTAAATGAGTTAATACCTACAAAGCATTTAGCACAGGGTAAGGCTGGTACAGGGTAAGATCTCAGTAATACAGCTAGATATGGTACAAGATATTACAATATTAAATCACAAACACACACACAGTCCTCATCCCACTGGCTAGTGCGTATGATCAGGAGAGTCAAATGAAAGGAGTCAGATAGTTGGAATTGTTCCCCACCACAAAGCCAATGTAGGAGCAGATGACCTTGAGGCACCGTTTGTTCTTAATTATGTCTGGTCCCATAGTACTAATTACCATCTTTCCTCAACCCTTTCATAAGCATCCTCCTGATTAAAAATCATTTATTAGGCACAGTACAGTGTACACCATCCCACCAAAGCACGATAAAGGCTAGATCAAACATTGCATTTTTCCATCTCCTCTCCTACACTTACCCAGTCTCACTTTGTAATTGAGGAACCTGATTTGAAGGCTCTCACCCAAGGGCGCCAACCAGGTTGATGGCAGAGACAAGAACAAATACCTCGAGAGTCACTGACCTTGCTTCCCCTACTGACCAGCTAAACTTACCAAATTGAGGCTAAGGTTCCAACACAGTCAAGTTGTAATAATAAAAATAATAATAATAATAACCCTAGTTCAATGTGTCCCTTTTCAACTTAAACTTTGCATTTAGTTCTACATCCAAAAATATTGTATCTAGGGCTTCTTAATGCAGCATTTCAAAATAATTTTACGAGATTTGTTTCCTTTGCAGATAGTGAAGTCCCTTGATTTGGAAAACTATCATTGAAAAAAAAAAAAGAGGAAGAAGAAGAAAAGAAAAGAGAGAGGAAAGAGAAAGGAAAATGCAAACCACTCAGACCTGGTATCTAATTCTCCTCACACTGCCTCATTTCTGGCGCGCACAGCTCACTTTGACATCAAGGGGCGCTCCGCCAGGAAAGAGCCACATGGACTGCCGAAGGGAGTCAGAACCTGACCCTCTCATCTCCCTCTCCTCCCCCTTCTCCAGGGCCCCACTGCCAGCTTCCCAAACAGTTAATTGCCTTTTTATACAAAGAGTTTGACAGCCACTCTCCCACAAACGACACTAAAAAATTACCCCCTGGATGGTTTGTGAAAAAAAACTGTTTCCATATTTAGGAGCACAGAAGACCTGGCCCATTTTATTTAGAAATTAATAATAATTCTGAGTGCTCTCTTTTCTCTGTTCTGGAAGAGCAGTGAAGCAGCTCTGAAATGAAGAATTTACCACTGCGTGTGCCAGGACAAAAACAGATGGACCAAAAAAGTTTAGATGGATGGATCTGAAAAATTGGATGACCTTTATTATGCCCCAAAAGTTATAAAAAATTAGAAGAGCAAAACTTCCATTTGCCGGCAAGATTCTCTCCAAGTTACAGATTTCATATTGTGGATTCAGGCACCAGAGTAAACGCTCACATCATTCCCTGGACAGCCAGACATTGTCTCTTAGCCATCAGTCACCTCGGTCTCCTTACACAAAAATTCTAGAAAACTATTCTGTTCATAAATTACTACCTACTCACTCCAATAACAAAAAGGAAGGTGACTGGCTGGTGTGGCTCAGTGGTTGAGTGTTGTCCTATGAACCAGGAAGTCTGGGTTCAATTCCCAGTCAGGGCACATACCTGGGTTTGGGCTTGATCCCCAGTGTGTGGCGTGCAAGAGGCAGCTGATCAATGGTTCTCTCTCATCACTGATGTTTCTATCTCTCCCTCTCCCTTCCTCTAGAAATCAATTAAAATATTTTTTTAAAGAAGAAGAAAGGTAAGGAAACTTAACTCATGGTCACATGACATTCTGAGGTATCTGAGGTCAGGTTAGGGCAAAGGATGGATGCAATTCATTAAAACACAATCCACATGAAACCAAGAAGTGGCTCATTTCTCAATCAGGCCAGCTGACTTCAGGCTGCTGCCTGTTCCAGTTGAAGCTACTCACCTCATATATTCACCCACAATCAGAACTGATGTAAGAAATGGCTGATTTATAGAATGTAATTGGATCAGTACAAGTCCAGCACCAATTACAAAGTCTATTTAAAGCATCTACCGTAGCAATGATGCATCGGTAGCACAGAACTGTGTATATGTTTTGGGCATAGATATGGTATAGAATATTTTACTTCACAGACATTCTGAATAAGCCCTAGGCAATGTATAAAATGTACTGTTGTGGGTTTACAACGTTATTTATAAATCATGAATGCTGAGGTAGAGATATCCAACATTCACCCAAACCCAACTCTGCTCAGCTTTTGGAATACGGGAGACTTACACTTCCTACCACCCTTTATATGGGGCAACCCACCTAGTCCTAGCCCATGACCTATAGGAATGTGTCATTTCTGAGCTACAGCATTTGATTGTTGAAGTGACAAATTCACCTCTACACTTCCTCGGCCATAGTGAATATTGAGTATCATGCTGATTGGTGAAACCATAAGATAAGGGAAATGAAACTGAGAGTAGAGCCCTCACAACCTTGACCCTGTGAGCAATCATTTTTTTCTGTTTTAATCTAATGAGTTTGGGGGGACCTTCGTTACTGCTACCAATGCCTCTATTATACACTTTGCCTATAGCATACAGTCTCTAAAGTTCTAACTCGAGTCTTATTCCCCAGTCTGCCAGGACTTAGCAAAAGTGTGCAGGGCACATGAGATCCCTAAAAGAAGTATGTCAGGCCTCCTATGAAAGCTAGTAACAGAACCAGAGTAGGAAGTGGGGTCATCCATGTGCACTCAGATGGGAAATCTCTGAAGGCATGGGGCACAGCAAAGTCAAGAGTTAGCTACACAGCCAGATATCAAACAGAAGAGGCAATTGAGAGTCCTAAGAGAAAATCTGAGTCTTAAACCAAGTACCACCAATATGATTAGGCAGTAGATGATTCTGTGAAATTTACCAGTGTTTATTGCTGTTTCAGATGGCTTATACTGGCACCAAAGGACTTAGAGGGACTCTATCTCCTCTCATTCTATGCTATCCTCAAAAGCACCACATGAAATGTGACTAAAAGAGAGCTCCCAAACCCTTTTAATTAAAATCTCTTGGAATCCAACCAATCCCACAGGATCTACTTTTTAATTTATTTAATTTTATTTATCATTTTCAAAATAATATCCAAACAGAATCCTTAATAATCTCTTCAGACTTCGTTTATCTGCCTTCCAAAATAATTGACCCAAACACCAATTACCAGCCCTCTACCATTCAATTCATCCTTTCTTCCATTATAAGATGCCTTGTGTATAAGCAATAGTCATAGAATCATTATATATAGATATTAAAGGATACTTAAAAACTAACTTCCATTCCCTGCCCCCCCCCCAAAAAATGGACAAGAAACAACAGACAAATTTTAAAACATAGTTTTCTAATCTATAGCTTTAGTCTGTTCTCACCCACGCCCTACTATAGCGTGAATAAAATAATGAACCATCAGAGAGGCCACTGTACAGTAATGTAAATATATCAGAAAAGATCTTACCAATAATTAAGTCAGAACACAAGCTGCTGGTA